>JANJYP010058654.1:0-11447 GCA_024605115.1 Rastrelliger brachysoma
GAGAAAATGCATCACATGGACCATGCTGCTCGGCCAACGGTAATTAAATATACAACGATTACAGTGCTAATAGTTTATTATATAAGAAGCCATTTCTTTTCAACAGGTACTAAAAGTGACACGACTGAGAGCAATCCTCTGGCTTTAGCTTTGAAATTACTCCTCGGCTCCCCTGCTGCGGCCAGCAAACACTGCTGTGCAGTATTTATTGTCAGTGTGTGTGGTGGTGGTGGTGGATATACTTATGAGGTCTTTGTGGGACCTCAATGTGTTTGTATGTTTCAGTATGATTGCTGTTTACTATGGGCGCACCGCAATAGCACAGCACTGATTATAATTACTAGTTGAGATGCAGNATATACTTATGAGGTCTTTGTGGGACCTCAATGTGTTTGTATGTTTCAGTATGATTGCTGTTTACTATGGGCGCACTGCAATAGCACAGCACTGATTATAATTACTAGTTGAGATGCAGAGAAGGCCTCGTCTCAGTTTCTTCTGGATCATATTTCCGACGTCTGTCGTCCACATGTCACATTCAGGAAAGGGAACCGAGGCGGATGATGGTTGAATAGAAATTACTGTAACTGAATAAGAGCGGTAGAGAGGAAGAATACTGGATGAATTTTCAATACCTTTTGGTATTCGGTTTGAATAAAAGCCAATCCTTGCAGAAATGAAAGTATGAAAATAAAAAAAAATCATTCAAAATACTTCTTTTGCTGGAATTCTTCATTGCTTCTCTAAATGCTTAATAGTGGGAGCAGTAATAGTCAGTCAGTATTTTTTATAAATTGCATCGATGTGCTTTGTATTAGTAGCCAGCCAACGCATAACACCCTACATTGTCTAGGGATGCAACTGATGATTATTTTCATTAATGATTCAACTACCAAGTTTCTCAGTNTATAAATTACATCGATGTGCTTTGTTTTAGTAGCCAGCCAACGCATAACACCCTACATTGTCTAGGGATGCAACTCATGATTATTTTCATTAATGATTCAACTACCAAGTTTCTCAGTGAACTAATTATTCATTTAGTTAATTGATAAACTATTCAGTCTGTAAATTAAAAAAAGGGAAAAAATGTTCACAATTTTTAAGAGTCCCAAGGTGACCTCTTCAAATTTCTGTTTTTGACCAACCAGCAGTCCAAAACCTTGCGATATTTACTTCANCGTAAAAAAAATGTTCACAATTTCTAAGAGTCCCAAGGTGACCTCTTCAAATTTCTGTTTTTGACCAACCAGCAGTCCAAAACCTTGCGATATTTACTTCACTATTATATGACCAATCAAAAATTCATTTTCTAATTGCTTAACATTAGAAATAAATGCACATTTTCCTGTGGATTGATTTACTTGATTTATTGCGTTTCATCAAGTCTTGTTTGGAGCAACAGGTGTTTGGTTGTTATCATCAGAAAGGAGCTTTTTACACTAATTGGAGCATTGTGACTACCTGACAGATACTTTACACATTAGGTTCCACACTTGTGTAAACTGTTCTTGTCCTGTTGTCAGCACTGCTTTGTTTACAGTTCTTTATATTTCAGCTGGCAGCAGTGCTACTTTAGCCTGCTACTCATCTGTACTGACTGCTGGAATGATATCCTCTAGAGTAAAAACGCTCAGTGTTCAATGTCACATGGCGTGTTCTGCTGGAAGAGTTGTTGGGTCTGATGGAGAACAACAGAATGGTGCTCCACTGAGACAAACACTTCACAAAAACACATAGACAAAACAGAGACAAACACACTTGACAGATAATAAGGACTTTTCCATTTGGAAAGGAAAGTAATGTTGCCAACACGAGCCCATTCACCTTGTTGTCATTCAGTGCGTCTGGGTGTGATAAGAGTGCTCCAAACTTGAAATACAAAACCGGAGGAAACTTAAATATCATGTGGATATTGTTGTGAACTTTTAAGTGGCCCTGAAACCTTTGCTGGGGACTTCCATTAGCTTGATTCCTGAAGTTGGCTAACATAGCAGCTGACGCTAGCTATGAACAAAGAACAAAGTGCAAATGTCACTTCTTTCTCTTCTGTATTGCATGATTATGTCATTGTTTATTGTACATTGTAAGACAAACATAAAGAAAGGTCATACTGTATTGACACGAATGATTATGTAAAGATGCTGGACAGTTCAATCACAGAAGAAAAAAGGGTCTTTAGTCGTAACAGAAAAATATCTTTTCTTGGATGTATTGCAGTCGTGTGTTCCTTGAATTTTCGTATTAATCATTCACTAGAACAAGTGCACAAATATAGTCATTGTTCGTTGCACTGTGTTTTTAAGACAAACACAAAGAAAGAAAGGTTGTATTATATTAGACACAAATGATCATGCTATTACTGTAAATAGACCTAGCGGGGGTTGGAATGTGTTTGGGTTAGACTCAACAACTCATAAAAAATTCTCAGAGACACTTAGAACAAAAAAAACGCTTTGCCCCAAACATAAAAAATACTTTTTCCCATAAGATGGATTAAAATAGCATGTTTCTTATTTATGCATGTTATTGTAATTGTTTGTTATATAATAGTAAAGGTTTGTCAATTGTGTTTTGTCAGACAAACACAAAGAAGAGTAATCATGCAACAGACCTAACTGGGTTTGGAATGTTGCACTTAGAACGAAAAGGGTCATTACCCTATGGAAAAAATACCTTTTCTTATTGGGTGTATTAGTGTGCTCCTTGAATTTTCATCTTACTCATTTACCAGAACTTAGAAGAATATTTCCTCACATTTATCTCACTGTTCTGCAACCTTATCAAACATGACATCTGGCTTAGATTTGGTTTGCCAGTCAGCACCACAAACCCTCACTAAGCCGCTCTCCTCTCCTTTTTCTCAGGTACAGAGTGGTACTTGGTCAGAGTGGAGCTGACTGTGACTGATGTTAATGACAATGTCCCAGAGTGGAGCATGGTTCCTGCTCCATACCTCGCCGTGGTTTCCCCCGATACCCCCGCGGGCTCTCTGGTGTACAAGCTCCTCGCTCACGACGGGGATGAAGGCAACAACGGTGAAGTGGAGTACTTCCTGTCTGATGGTAGGTTGATTTCTTGTTTTAGCTGCATCGTCTTATGGTTTATTCAGTTGATATCAGATGATTTTCCTTTCCAACCACAAAGATTAGAGGAAGTGGCTTAGTGCCAGGATGCTGGGGTTGGGCTTCCTGGTATACTAGCGTTGCTCAGCAGGACACTTAAACGGAATAGTGTGATTATTAATGTTATTAATTACACCAGTGTTTTTCCTGCTATGAGAAATGAAAATATCTGCAGTGAAATCGTCAGTGAAAATAAAGTATTTAAGCCAGTGCAGGTCACCGCACCACCACAAATGAATTTATTTGGAAAACCTATGGTCAGGCTATTTGTCACAGGTTGTCCCATTTCAAAATAAAACAATATTTGTGGCCTGCTTGCGTTCAAATCAGTGTTTGATCATAAGTGAGGGAATGGATGTATCATTGTCAACACTTTTTTTTCTGTTTTTGTTTTCCATGTTGCAGAATTAAGTCTGCTTCTGTCGCTCGTTGAAATGTGAGCTCCTAGCAAGCCAATAACCATTTCATGTGCATGTAGTTCTTTTTTTTTCCTCAGTATAATGTAATTCATTTCTCCACTCCGCAAAAAAAATAATTGCTTTTCCTATTGTCTGCCATGTAATGATTTCTTCTGCCTGTTTTTTTTTTTTTTTTTTTGCAGTCTTGCTAAAGCAGTACCTATAAAGACACAAGACTCCCAATTTTCCCCATGAAGATGACAGAAATAGACTAACTATAGAAATTACACACAAAAAAACCAAACATAAACATTGATGTTACTGTCTAGACCAAACTTTGCAATCCTTTCAATTGATGTTTTATCCATTAAAGGCTTAATCATACCTCTCACAGTTCCTTTTGTGCACCACTTCTGAGCATTTGGTTACTTATTTTGTGGATGCAGAACTGTGAGATACAAGTCAATAAAAACTTTTTTTTTTTATATAAATGCAATATAGTTTGGATGAAAGTCTTATCATATCCTGTTATGTTACATACAGTGCATGAATTTTAACATCAAAGTGTCAGCGTGCCTGCCCTCTTGCATCTCAACAACTTGGGGAAACTGACTGTCAAGCTGTATCTATTACTTTATGGGCTCATGCTCATGTGTATTTCTGTGACCGCACTCGAATGCAGCAGTATTTAAAATTACTCTTGCCTTGCCTGCGCAAAGTTGCTTGCATGGGTCAGCTCTAAGCTTTTACTGAAGGAAATTATGTGTCCAGAGGTTGTTATGTATCCTCCTTTTACGCTAAAAGCCTTCTCAACCTGAGACTACCGGTAGAAAAGTGGAAGAAAAGGATTTGGTTGAACTCGGATAAACTTGCATCATAATTATAATCCATTACATCTCCATAGTTCATGGATTCATGGATTGGTTCATCATTTTTAGTGAGAGGCACTTATCATTAGACTGCTAAGAGATCCCTCTCAGAAAGCAAGAATCAAAAACACAGTAGAATTATTAATTTTGATTTAAGCTGCAATTGTATTTAGGTGAAACTTGTTATGGTGCCTGTTCGCTCACTTGCATGGCTTAGTAGGATACTTACTGGAAATGGAGCCATTACTAATGTTATTATTTACATCTATGCTTCTCCTTCTTTGATAAGTCATAATGTCTGTGGTTCAGTCATATCTTAAAACATCAGATTTCACCTCCTGAAGTTTTCAGCGTTTCCACCAAATGACTAATTAAGGTTTTGTTTACCTCACCTGCTTGTCGGGTTATCTATTATAGATAAAAGGTTGTTTTGCAGTTGGTTATTTTCTTCTATTCCATTTCCTTTTCAACAAATCAAATGATTGTATCAGTGTGCAGTGGCGCGTCAAAACTCATTTAGATTATAGTCTTCCTGTTGAAGGTGGGACAAAGGTGTTGATTCTCTGACTGATGCTTTTCATCAAAAGGACACAGTGGTCATATCAACAAACGGATTGTTTTATGTCTGCAGGTGGCGATGGGCGTTTTGAGGTCGATAGGAAGACGGGCCAGGTACGAACTACGGGTCTTCCTCTGCAGCGGGACAGGGAGTACCTGCTGACAGTGGTGGCGGCTGATAGGCTGGGCAGCCGCAGCGCCCCAGCTGTCGTCTCCGTGGTGGCTGGAGCCCGCCCCCCACAGTTCACCAACGCCTCCTTCACCATTGCCATACCGGAAAACACCCCCGAAGGACAACCGTGAGTTCACACATGCACATGCGTGCGCACACACACACACTGCATTACTACAGCGGGACAAGCATTAATCTGAACAAAAACGGGAGCATAAGCATANCGCGCACACACACACACTGCATTACTACAGTGGGACAAGCATTAATCTGAACAAAAACGGGAGCATAAGCATAAAGGACAAATTGATATGGTTCATGACTGTGCTGGGAATAAAGAACAAAAGAAAAACAACTCGACAGCTCTTCCCTTTCACTTTTATTTTTCTAGCTTCCTCTTCTACATTTATTTATATTTTATACTTGAAGAAAAAAAGCATTGTTGATGTTTGGTAGGTTTTTTTTTTAAAGACATTTTGTTTTTTTATGAGACCTAGGTAGAGAACAGGTGAAATGGGCTGTGTGAAGAGTAGCAGAGAGCACCATCCACTAGTGAGACAGGGCAGAGATGAGAGGCGGATTTTGTTTTGCTATACATATATTTAAAGTACCTAATGGATGAATAGAAAAATACATTGTATCTTGAGTACAGTAGTGTAGGTCTGCCCCTGTTGTGGTTGTGTGGCAAACCACCACATGAGAAGACCCTGTTTTCCAAGCTTAACGGCTCTCAGACCCTCAATGAGGGAGCTAATTCTCTCAGTATTTCTGTACTTTATTACTAATTCCTTCTCTATTTTTTTTTCTTTTCGCCTTTGGGGGTTTTCTCTGCCAGTGATTTCTTCCACCTCCCCACAGGGTACACACCCTGAACCTATGATGGTAACTAGCCAACCTACCACTATAAACATAAACACATGCAAATACATAATTAATGACCATACGGTCGACAGACATGATCCATAGAAACCTGTGAGACGAGAATGCAAAAAGAATTGAGGATAAAGAAAACTCTGGGGAAGAAGCTAAGTTTGTAACATGCATTAATGGGACATGAATGTATACAGATGGAGAGAGGGAAGACTTGTAAGGAACTCAGTGTATCATGTGAAGTCCTCTGGTCTGTGCATAACTAGGGGTTGGTCCAAGGCAAGCCTTGCCAGCACTTGCTATAAGCTTTTTTACTTTTGCAGTCTCTAGGAACTACAAGTAAGCCTGCGGTGTTCTAGTGGGGTACAAGGGTACTATGAGCCCTTTTAAGATACTGTGTGATGGTGTCTGTCTGCCTGACCATAATGTGAGGAGAAGGGTTTTAAGTTCTGGTCTGGATTTAACAGGAAGTGCAGAGAAGCTAAAATGGGAGAAATATGATGCTTTCCAGGGTAGGCAACCAGAAGAGAGACATATCACTTTTTACTCAGTATCAGACTGCACAGACTTTAACACTCCTACACAACAATATTATGACATCATGGAAAGAAGAAGAAAACAATAAATAGTGTATCCAGGTATGAGTAATATAAAATAAATTTAAACAATATAACAACAAAAATACAACGTAAATGTGAGTTTGTCATAGATAGAAAGAAGAGAGAAATTATACAAGTAATGTAATTACTATAGTATTAATAATGATAATTACAGTAATTAGACCAGACATGTATGGCAAGTGTGGGAGACTGCAAAGAGGGAGGAAATAAGGAGAAAGAGAAAAAGAAAGACAGACAGGAGAGAGAGGGAAAAAAAAGATTGTATTTGCTTATCTTTTGTGTGTGTGTGTGTGTGTGTGTGTGTGTGTGTGTGTGTGTGTGTGTGTGTGTACTTCTGAATATACCTGAAGGTGAATGTATTGGATATTTTTGAGATGGTTATTATAGCCTGGATCTGTGGTTGTGTGGTTTTGCTCATTGGGAGATTTATGTTTTCACTTTAGAAGACTTATGAATATTTTCTAGGTTTCATTAAAGGCTTTTTATATTATCCTTTCTCTAAGCTGTTATTCGCCATATTGAAACGTGTTCTATACAGTATGAATGGTAATCTAGTGAGTGATATGACAAGATTTTCTAGATATTCTTAGATACAGTCAGAGAAATGAGTATTGGGCTTCTGTATTTAGCTGTGTATTACCTCCCAGCAAGCAGAGTGATGGAGGCATTGGGATTCTGCAGCTCAAGATATCCGAGAGATTCTCAATTACTGTGATCGAAAGAGAGTGAACTGGTTGGCAGACTCAAGTGACATGAAAACAATCATCTCTGCTACGCGGAATGCATTGTGAACAGTTGTCTTCATCTTCATCAAATCCTATTTTACGTTTGGTGATGTAGGTTTTATGGATGGTTTTATATTGTATAAGTTGCATATTTGTGTTTGTGCTCATCAAGATTGGTTAAGATTCGTATCTGGTGTCCTATTAAGTTTTTAGTGGTTTTTGTCAATTTTTAAAAATGTTTGTAATATTCATGATGTTGTGACTCAACTTAGAAGGTTGCAGTATATTGTAATGTAATTTTTGATTAAAACATGCATTTTATTGATGGAGATAATGATTCCCTTAATTTACTATGATGTGAAAAAGACAGGGGTGTTGTATAGATGGAAATCCAGATTGAATTCCAAAGTGGGGTGTATCTGCATGGTTCTTGTGATGATTTATTAATTGTATTGGTTTTCCACCAGGCTGTCACAGTTAAGGAGATTGTGTTCTCACAGTAATTCAGTTTCTTGATTGATTGTTGTGGGAAAGGAAGCTCTGCAGTTTGTTCTAATTCTAGCCATGGGCTATTGTAGTTGTGCATTTGGGTCTATTTCAATAAACATCGCAACTGATTTAACAAGAAACAGTGGAGGAAGTTTGGCTGGGGCACATTGTAATGTTTCATTTTTTAAAGTTAAAAGTGAGATTTTATGTTTTTTGTTTTTCTCGTAAAAAATTGGCAGTTAATGAGTCGAGAGCTTTGAACTGTCTGTTTGCAGGGGCGGCGGGAACCAAAGAAAACAAATAATTAATCTGAAGCAAGGTTTTCTTCTTAACCATAGCGATTCACCCGACGACAGTGAGTGGGAGCTTGGTCCAGTGTTTGAACTCATCTTCTGTTTTTTTAGCAAAGGGGTGTAATTGAGGTTTAAGATTTTCTTGGACAAATATTAATGGCTGAATATTTTATGTTGCCAATTTGAAGTGGGAGGGAGGTGGATTTTGGGTTGCAAAATCCCAGGCATCTTTGGGTAGTGTTAGATAACTTGTTTCAGTTTAGTGTGAGATTATGGGGAAGTTTTTAATAGTCCCTGTTTCCATTAAGGAAGTTCCAGGTAAAATTTAGAAGGCAGTAGCTTTACAGGAACGTCCTCTGAGCTTGGGACCTTGATAGGACCCACAGGACACTGGAGGCGATGTAATCTTTCTGCAACAGTTAATGGACACTTATTTTGGCATTTTCTGTTGATGTCACATTCTGCTTTGAGTATACCCAATCAACACCGAGTTAACCTCCAGTGCCACCCAGTAATTTTTCAGGGGCGCATTGAGTACCTACCCTTCTTGTTTAGCCCCTGTAAAAGTTCCAGGAGATTGACCTTCAGGAGTGGTTCCTGCTGTAGAAATGTGCCAATGATCATGGCCCTATAAAATTACCCCGAAGTTCCTGCAGTTTCCCATCGTAAGATGTAAGAGTTCGATAAGTATATTAGTTAATCATCTGCGTAAAGACTAATTTTATGTTGTAACCTAGCTTCCTGAATTCCTTTAAGTTTTATTGTTTGGTTGAACTGAAATGGGTATGATAAGAATAGGCGTTCTTGTTGGGTTCCCTGAGTGAAGTGACCCTGTTTATAATTATCATAACCCAAGGTCAAGTGTTCTCATCCACNAGGCCCTATAAAATTACCCCGAAGTTCCCGCAGTTTCCCATCGTAAGAGTATAAGTATAATAGTTAATCATCTGCGTAAAGACTAATTTTATGTTGTAACTTGGCTTCCTGAATTCCTTTAAGTTTTATTGTTTGGTTGAACTGAAATGGGTGTGATAAGAATAGGCGTTCTTGTTGGGTTCCCTGAGTGAGGTGACCCCGTTTATAATTATCATAACCCAAGGTCAAGTGTTCTCATCCACTGAATAGACTGCCCTCCAAAACTGCTGCTGATGAACTGATCAAGTTAAAAGTCTATAGATGGCATGTGAAGCATGTGTGTGGTTTTGTCTAGTCAGAGCAGATTGGCATGGGGGTGGGGGTGTGTCTATTCTGGTTGCCAGGGTTTTGGTAATGATTATTAAGTCAGTGTTGATTAGTGAGAGAAGAAAGTAGCAGAAAGGGTAGGTCGGGTCTATTGGAATTTAATAGAAGNTACTGATCAAGTTAAAAAGTCTATAGATGGCATGTGAAGCATGTGTGTGGTTTTGTCTAGTCAGAGCAGATTGGCATGGGGGTGGGGGTGTGTCTATTCTGGTTGCCAGGGTTTTGGTAATGATTATTAAGTCAGTGTTCATTAGTGAGAGAGGAAAGTAGCAGAAAGGGTAGGTCGGGTCTTTATTGGAATTTAATAGAAGTGTCATGACTGTGGTATTCTCGTGCATGGATATGTATGATGGAGGTATCTTTTAATTTCTGCAGTTACTTTGTATAATGGTGATGATATCCCAGCAGTGTCAGTAGAATTCCNGATTAGTGAGAGAAGAAAGTAGCAGAAAGGGTAGGTCGGGTCTATTGGAATTTAATAGAAGTGTCATGACTGTGGTATTCTCGTACATGGATATGTATGATGGAGGTATCTTTTAATTTCTGCAGTTACTGTGTATAATGGTGATGATATCCCAGCAGTGTCAGTAGAATTCCTCTGGAAGTTCATCCTGCCCAGGCCATTTATTCTGCATTAAATTGAAGGCTTTATTGAATTCTTCAGCGGTAAAGGATACATCCAAAACCATTGTTTGCTCTTAAGCTTGTTGTTGATAAATTCAAATTAGTTAGAAAGGTCTCTAATCGGATTGGTTGATCTCCCACACTCCCTGCCATTATGCCTCATTATAGAAGTTTTATAATAAAACTCTAAAGAACTCCCACATTATTTATTTTCCTATCAGAATTTGATCCATTTGGTCATATAACATCTGGAAAGTGTATAAGTGCAGCACAATTAAATTAGTTTATCCCCTTTCAATTTAGCAGAGAGCTAACTGGAAGTTAGCTGTCTTATCTGTTAAGAGTCTATAGTGCAGATAAAACAGCAACAGTAACATTAGTTCTTATAATATTTATTTTTATGCATTATCTGATCACATCCTTGGTATGAAATTAATGAAAAAAAGCATGATTTGAATTAAATATTAGTGATTTTCCATGGAAACTATTCATTTAATACTACCTTTTTAGCTGTGTTGCAACCATTGCTGATAGTGCATTGTCTTTCAGTCAAAAGTGAAAAATGTTACAATTATGGTTTCTTTCTCCTCTAGAAATTTTTTTTCTCCATGGAGCAAAAAAAACCCCTCATTTCACCTGAAGTCATAATACGTTAATATGAATGAATTTAGAGTTTAAACGTAATAGTGAAATTAACTAAAATGAAAAAGTTACAACTAAAACTTAGGGCAAATTTACATTCTCTTCATCATATCATCATTATCAAGTAATTTGCTGTGAGGGTTGTAGAGTTAATGAGTTTTTACTGGCATATTTCAACACAGCAACTTCTCCAGTTCAGTAGCTTTAGGAAACTTGTCTCACTCTGACAGTTGCCTCGGGGCTTTTCCGCAGGTCTTTGTCCAGTATCGTCTTGTTTTGCACCTGACAAGGCAACATCACTGTCTGTCGAGCACACAGTAATATCCATCCCTCTAACGTTTCTGTGACTGTCACCTTGACTACCTCCTGTCATGGAGTGTTTTGCTTTTGAAAGACATCTTTAGTATCTAACTTGACGTCTCTACCGTTAATATTTTCTAACTGCTATGGATCGTTTACCATTTCTGATGCTGTGAAAAGTTCTGTGAAGTTCTTCATCTAACTTTCCACACAAATGAAGCGCAACATGTCACTTTTTATGGCAATTTTGGNAACACATCTTCACATTTCACGTTTGTGCATCATAGATTTCTACGGTTTGAGCATGACACATTTAGCCTTGAGCATTATATGCGGCACACAAGTTAAATCGCTGCCTGCAAGTACTGATTCACACACGCACACACATGCAGCATTACATTGTGAAAGTTGAACTGGGAATGCAGTGGTCTATGATAGATATAATGCATGGTCTCTACACAGTTTAATAACACATTTGGTCTCTGTGTATCAGTGTTACGTGTTTAAATATGCATGTCAC
>JANJYP010058661.1:0-15612 GCA_024605115.1 Rastrelliger brachysoma
TTATAATGTGTCTTTACTGTGTGTAAATGTGTCACGTGTATATTGTCTTACATGAGGTACTTCAAGCTGTTTTAGGTTAATAATTAACTTTTGTGCATTTATAACCTTAGACCCAGGGGGGGCAGGAACTACACAAGATGCTACATGTGACCAAAACCAACAGGAAATTATCAGCAGACAGCTGACTGAACAGGGGAGGTTTGCATATGCTGCACTGTGTGGCGTATCTTTGGGCCACTTGTTTACAGGCCCTGAAAACAGGTAACACAGTTATCATGACATCCCATGTTTGATCTGAGCTAAAAACACCTTGACTGAAAAGTTATGGTTATTTGTTTGATGTGAATAAATGATCACACTGTCCATATTTAAACAGTTAGACAGTAACAAAAAGGCATACTGGTTCTGAATATAGCCTTGATGCTCATTTATGTCAAGTGTTTGCCTTATACACTCAACAATAGCTTGATTAGAAACACCTGTGCAGTCCAATACAGCATTATTAACATACCTGAGGGTGTGGCGAAATATTATGAATATTCAGTGTAATGCCAACACCCACTACAACCTCAACAATAACCATAAAGTTGAATCACCTTTATGACAATCTCAACAAAAACTGAAAATGTCCATAAACATAGAATTTATGGCAGAGCATTTGGATTACATAAGATTGCACAGCTGTTCCTGATAGTTCTATTATATTCTGGTAAACACTACACTGACTTACATATGCACTTATGTATGTGGCCATCAATAAACAATACATTTAAGTGGGCGAGAGAGGGATTTATAGCCCACACAGTATGTCCGACAAAAAAGAGCAGCAGTATTTGAGTGTGAACCTGCGCACATGTGGATTAGCCTCAAGATTACATATTTATAACTAATCTGCTATTTGACTTGAAAAGATGAGGAGTTTGTGTTTTTGTTTCTCAGTGCATTTAGGGATCAGTATCTGCTGGGCTTGGTCCGCTGGTTGGACCTGGATGAGTCAGTGATGCCTGTCATGGGAGCTTTCCTATCAGGCTTGGGTTTTGAAGGTTCCGACACATTCCTCTCCACCCTTCTTGCTGAACCGCTCCTGGCTGCAGGAGCTACCCCCATCATGCAGGTGTTTATCTCTATAACAGAACACGAAATGAAATAAAACATCATCTTAAGGGAAGTGCTTGTTTTTTCTCTCTCCTAACCCGTTCTTCTTTTATATTACAGGATTTGGTGTCCTTTTCTGTTAAAGATGGTAAGAGAATACTTTAGTGACTGCTATTTTAAACTCATATAAACCTGTTATTTTAAAGCTGTCATATCCTGTCAGGCCATTATGATGCCAGAGCGAGGGTTCTTATCCGTCATGTCAGCTGTCTGCTACGAATCTCTCAACAACAGCTGGAGGAGTTTGAGGAAACGCTTGGAGAGAGGCTGAGGGAAAGAGTAGAGGAAAGCGAGTAAGTTATGAATGGATGGTGGTATAGAGGGATGGATGTTAACTGAGTAAGCAGCTTCATTTATAAGAAGCCTTTTACACTATGAATAATTGGAAATGTCACTAGTTTTGCTTTGTTTTTTGTCTTTTCTTAATTTATTAGTGTGTGTGTCAGACTACTTAAAAACAGTAACACAGTCCATGGCAGTCACGATTGTATTAAAAAAAGGAGTCATTTCACTTTCATATTCTTGGAGCCAATGAATATTTCAACTGTTGCAGCTCACTCTTCTTATCTGTGTGATTCTGCTTGCATTAGGGAGGAGTCCTCTCGGCGGCGGAAGAAAGAAAGAGGGCGAAAGTTGCGCCGCTACCTACTCATTGGACTAGCCACAGTGGGTGGAGGAACAGTGATCGGTGAGACTTTTAAGATGAACATTTGAAACACCCAGTGACTTAAAACAGACACATATGCTTCAAATGATAAGACTGTTAAAACCAGGATAGTGCTAGAGATTCATTTTTTGCATCGTTTCACAGAGTTTCATTGTTTCTTTTTTTTGCTTAACTTTTCTGCAAAATACTTCAACAGACTTTTTTTTTTTTTTTGTCAGGTGTTACAGGTGGGTTAGCAGCGCCCTTGGTGGCAGCAGGGGCCGGAGCTGTGATTGGGGCTGGAGGTGCTGCTGCTCTGGGCTCAGCTACTGGCATTGCAATCATGGCTTCCCTGTTTGGAGCTGCAGGGGCCGGATTGACTGGTGAGAGCATTTGATGACAGATGTGTGTGTGGAAAGAAATTATGTGGATTTATGTCATTTCCATAGCCATTTTAATAGCATTTTTTTTTTATTTGATTTTTCTAACTTTCTGTTTGGTATTTTGTCTCTCCAGGTTATAAGATGAATAAGTGCGTTGGGGCGATAGAGGAATTTGAATTCACGCCGCTGAACTCTGGGAAGCATCTTCACCTCACCATAGCAGTGACAGGTTGGCTCTGCAGTGGTAAATACAGTGAGTATTCGTCTTTTAGTATTAGTGTTAGCAATGATAATAATAGTATAATAGCGTGTGGAAATCGGCGCAAACACACTCAGCCGCCCTTATTATGACAGTTTAGCCATAATCATTCAGCATTACCGAACACTAAATGCATCACAATCCTATTCAGTTTTATTCACCAGGTGGAGGAAGAGAGGAAGGTCACACCCTCCCTCCCTCCCTTTTTTTATCAGCATGTCATTTGATTGCAACATTTCCTCACTATTCAACAGTCAGCTATCACAGTCTCACAGTGTTTGCTTCGTGTTTGCCATAAAAATTGATTTTCTTTTTTTCTAAGTATAAAAAAGACTGCAACCACTGAAAGAGAGGTCTGTATTGAGGCTGCTGTTGAAAAGAAAGTGAGATTACACAAGAATTAGGTTAGAGTTTATTAAATATGTTGTGTACATGTGTTTTCCTCAAAATATCCTTTTTCCATTGCGTTGCCTTAGTACTCAGTCAAAAAGCGTATCATCAAGGTAGTGCCTTTTTAAATCACACTACAGATGGAAAATAACACAGCACATGGTAACATCATGCATTATGCATGACATCACCTAAATAAAGTGGATAAAAATCCACCAAATATAACCAGCCCAGTCAATATGCTGCAATCTTTTTTATTTAGTATCCTCTTTCACTGAGGTCAAAGTGTTGTGATTGTTCATACTTGGTTGTACAGTAGATAAAAAACAATAAAAATGTATTTAACACCCAGCATAGGTCCGCTGTGTGATGTTCTAAAACTATCCATGTCCCCTGGAGATTATGCAAACATACCACTTCAGTTTTGCTCGTACATAAAAAGGTGCAGCTCTTTTCCTCCACTAAAACATATGCTCAGTTACAGGCTTAGTACGCCCTTCAAATACAATGATCCAAAAGCACTCAATTTACAAGAGGTACTTAGCTGTTTCCTCTACCGCACTGGACTACCCATTACATAAAAAACACAACTGCTGTCTTCCAGGTTCGTTCCAGGCCCCGTGGTGCAGTCTGGGGGAGTGCGGGGAGCAGTACTGCCTGGTGTGGGAGTCACGTTTTCTCAGGGATCTGGGCTCAGCCTTGACCTCTTTGTTGGACGGCCTTGTCAGTATAGTTGCCCAGGAGGCTCTCAAGTACACAGTGCTCTCAGGTAGTAGGATGGTCAAAGAATTCTCAAAGCGTATTTGTTACAAGCTTCAGGACTGTTTGTGTTTACCGTAGCATTTTTTTTTTTGTTCTGGACTTGGAAAAATTGGGAAAAATTGAGCAAAACCCCCTGGAACTAAAATTCATACTGGTGCTTGCCTGTAAAGAGTGTTTAACAAATACCTTATCTAGCCATTGTGTTTTTTGTTTCATCACCCTTTGCTCGCTACTGAATTAATATATTATATATCATCACACTGACCAGGTATCGTGACAGCTCTGACGTGGCCCGCCTCTTTGCTAGCAGCAGCCAGCGTCATCGACCATCCCTGGTGTGTTTGTCTGAACCGCTCGGCTGAGGTGGGAAAACACCTGGCGCAGGTTTTACGGAGCAGACAGCAGGTAGCGTACCGTTTTTCTTAATAGACATCTCAGTGAAGTAATGTATTGATTTTCTGGTTCTGGTTCTTTCTGTATTTGAAGGGGAAGCGACCTGTTACTCTCATAGGTTTCAGTCTTGGGGCTAGAGTTATCTACTACTGTCTACAAGAGCTTGCCAATGACCAAGGTATGAACAATATCACATCACTCCTGTGGATTAAACATATTTTGATAGTTTACAATGCCCTGTATGTGGCAGCAATGGGGTAACTGTGGAAGAGGGGATAGTTATGTGTAACTTTTACTTTTAAGTTGTTACACTGCTATTAGCCTACATTTTCTATGAAGTTGTTGGTATGGCAGACTAGAATTTCACAGTTGCCCTAAATAATAAGCTTTTAAACATGGTTATAGCTTATAGTTTTAAAGATTTTTTTTTTTTTTTTACATCCATCAATTGAAAATTGTATTGCATTGTGATTCCCCAGGTAGTGAAGGAGTAGTGGAGGATGTGGTCCTCTTGGGGGCCCCTGTCGATGGCTCTGAGAAGGCCTGGGAGAGAATAACCAGGGTAGTGTCTGGAAGAATAGTAAACGGGTACTGCAGGTAATCCATGTTTACTTTTCGCATGTGTTTTATAGTTTTGATTAATTCACTGTTTAGTCACTGTAAATTTTCAGTCCACTGTTTTGGCAGTAGGGGATTTGGAAACCACTGTTTTGACAGCAGGAATTTCAATTAGGTTTTACACAAATAAATGACTTCATGAACTCTCCACCTATCAGGGGTGACTGGCTCCTGGGGTACTTGTACCGAAGCTCAGCTGCACAACTGTCTGTTGCTGGGCTACAGCCAATCAATGATCAGGATGGACGCATAATCAATGTGGATCTCTCATCCGTGGTGAGTCAGAGCTTATGTTTATATTAGAGCCACTAAAATCAGTGTAGCTACAGTATACACTTTGCCATTCCCTTTAATAAGAAAGTGTGTCCAAACTTTTGACTGGTGCTGTGTGCTTTTTTTTTTTAGATTTTAATAATTGGAAACATGCTAAGGCAGGCACAGTTGAAATCATCTTTGTGAAATCAATGAGTTATGTTTTGATTGTCACAGTGTGCAATACCTGTCTTCACTGTGGAGCTTACTGTGTCCCTAATAAATATGTTTTAGCAACCTGAGGCAGCAAAATAGGCTGTAAACACATTGTTGACATATTATAAAATTATTATGACAAACATCCCAGCAAACGCAGACATGTTTACATATCCAGCAGACATGAGCATTAATTTGTACTTATGTGTCTAACCAGTAATCATTATTTGTGTTAGTCTGTTTTTATCCACCAACTGCTGTATCTGGCTCTTTAGCTGCTACATATTGTGCATCTGCTGTTTGGTACTGGGTATGCAGAATAAAATCAGTTTAGCAGGTTCAACAACTGTCCAAAAACCAAGATGAATGAGATTACTGAATCAAAACAGTAAAGTTACCGGCTGTAAAAACGAAAATGATAGGCTGAAAGAAACTGAAACACACTTTAGAGGTTAGAGGAACTTCAATCATGTGATCAGTCAATGTGGTTTTGTCACCATGAATCACACCTTTTGTATTACAAATAGCCATTTGATCCGTAATCAATAAAAAAATGTTGATTAGTGCAGCTTTAAACTTGTTGCAAGAAATTGATATTTTAGTGATTAACACAAATGAATTCATTTGAATTGAAAGTTAATACAAACGTTTATAATAACTGTTGAATGTTACAATGAAATGTAATTTGTGTAATGTAATATTACTAAATACAGAATGTTACTGTCACATTGAATGAGACAGTTGTGCCTTTGTGTCTCTTTAAGTCAAAATGATGCCAAAGGAAACTTAACATCAGTGCTTATGATTGCGGATGGTAAATCATCACAGTTTTAAACATACAGCCAAATGATGAAGACATTTAACATGTCTGAAGCACCATACAGTACGTTAATGGGAATAAGAAAACTCTTTGTACAAAAAATAGTAAAAGAACACATTTTTACAAAGTAATAAACCTTTCTTTTAAAAAAAACACTGTCATTTACAAAGAGATATGTATTTCTTTTTGAAGTCAGATACATTAAAACAGTGTTTCTACTTCTCAGGTGAAAGGTCACTTGGACTACATGCGTCAGATGGACACTATTTTGGTAGCGGTAGGAGTTCCCACCAAAGAAGTCCCTGGAGCCTCGTTTGCTCTTCCTGACTCTGCGACAGTTACGAAGGGGACAGCGGACGTCCCTGACCAAACCCCCGACGAGCAACAAGTGATTGAAACTCAAAAACCAGCTGAGGGGGCGAACGCTTGTGCAGCTGAAGGTGGAGACGTGGAAGAAACAGCAGACACATCAGAGACAGCAGAGATGGGAGACGGTTGGGACATCCCTGATATTTCAGATCTGCTGGATTCGCTGAATGATCCCGAGTCAGAGCGTCAAATCAAGGTCAGGAACAATATACCGCTTACTTCAGAGGAGAGCGCCTGTAATCATGACACGGCATCTGCTTTTAATGCCCAGTGTGACAATGCTGAGGATGCAGATCCAGATACTGAACACATATCATGGAGCTGGGAAGATACACACTGGACTACAGAGCACACACACCAACAAAAACAGCCAAACTTGTAAAGAGCATGTTACAGGACCAGCTGCTTCTCTGTCAACTCATCTCATCAAGTTTTTTTTTTGTTTGTTTTGTTTTTTCAGCGTCAAAGCTTTGTTGGGAGAAAATACAAATCTCAATCTCAACATACTGACATGCCAGAAACTACTCAAGAGTCAATGCAGACATACAGCCTCGAAATGAACTGCTCTGTTTAACCACTCAGTGTTTTAGACTAATTGTTAATTTCATAACAATTTAGTTTGTGAATTAAGTTTTTCTTTTTTTTTTTACAAACTGTAAATAGTGTCATAATTTATTTTCTGAACTCAGCCATCAGATCAAGTAACTGAATATTACTGGTGTTATGCATGTTTTGAAGGATGCCGTAAAACAGGCGATATCTCAACTTCATTTCCTTCCAATTTTCATCCGTTGGCCTGGTTGCTATGGATATTATCATAGTAATTTGATTTCCATAAGGCCCAGGGCAATTCAATGTAGGTGACAGTCTTCTTCAAGGCCTTTCTTTGCTCTTTTTTCCATCATACCAATGTGAAGCATTGCTTTTTATACAGTTCATGTATAAGGGCACTGATAATTGGAAATAGTCTATCGGTATTGTGCCTATACATCATTTCTCCAGCCACATTTTAAAACCTGAAAGCACCCAAAAGTCAACACAGAACCAGTGTGATCACTGAATTTGCATCTGAAAGACATTTTTCCTTGTCTATAAATAACTGATTTTAAATATTTCTTAACTTTGTTACGTGTCTAATTTTATTTCTTTTTCAACTGCACCTCTCATGTCAAACTTTTTTGTCTTCAGTCGTGTTATACTTTAAATTCTGACACCATTACAACACATTAACTGACTGCTTCCACTACAAAATCAGTCCAGTGTGTCCACCTGATTAGGCAAAAGCAGAGGCAACTCAATCCCAGCATGCTCTGCATCCAGCAAATTGACAGCATCAGTGGCGGTGGCAGGAGGGTGGGTAGGGTCTGAGGCCAGAGGAGAGGTGGGGTCGCTGGCGAGGTTCGGCTCTCCTGAGTTGCGGAGAGAGAGGGAGAGAGCCGGTGAAGGTCGTCTGGGCAACCGTGAGGAGCAGCACGGCAAGAGCTTTCCCAGAGCTTGCTTGAAGTCTCTCATGAACAGTGGGTAAATGATGGGGTTCATGGTGCTGTTGCAGTAACCCAGCCAGGTGATGGCGTCGAAGAGCGCAGGGGGGACACACTCACACACTGCCTGAATGTAAAAAATAATTATAAGGATTAAAACATCAAAAGTTTATAAGGTACTCCATGGAACTTTTGACCATGGGTAGCGCAACTGAATTTTTACAAGTGCCACCCCACCCCCTGCGTTTCCCACACACTATTCTGCTAATTGGCATTGGTAGTAAAGTGCCACTTTCATTAAAAACAGATTTTCAGCTCGTAAGAAAAAAAAAATACATATAGTCATATATTCATCTATTTTATTATCCAATCATTTTATTCATCCTTTTTTGACAATATTTATATTCATTTATTTAAAATTTATAGTGCACATCTATTCATGAATTTACTTCCCAAGTCCCTTTTTGGCACAGTTGGGAAATAAACACAAAAAATAAATATGGCCAATATGCATTATTTATTGCCTGTTCATCAATTGATGTACAGTATTTCTCTATTCATCTTCCCTGTGTCTCTAGGGATCCTATAGATCTGAAGAGTTGTGAAATAATATTTTTTCTAAATGAACTTAAGCTGTCAACTAGTTTTCTTGTAGAATATCTAATTATACTTAAATAGGGAAAACATTATACCAGTAAAAACAGTGATCTGGAAGATAACCACTAAGACGAAAGAGAAACCGTAAAGGAGGAGACAGCTGTTAGAGGAGAGCTTCCAATACTATGAAGATGAGACAGGGAGGCGGTGGGAATAGGACAGAAAGGAGGGGTGCATTTCACACACCACATTGAGTGTGAAAACAAAGGAGAACAGCCATAGTCAAGTCACTGTGCTGCTCTCTGCTACGTTATGCAGGGAGAGAAGCGAGAGGGCACAGATGGGAAATCAAAATGACTGGATCATTGAAAGCTCGAAAAACAGGACAAGTGTCATTACCAATTTAGATTAAGCTGTTTTTTGACATTCATTTACTCTGGCTGAGGTTTTTCATTGCCTCTAATGTTTGTTTGCAGAGTAATGAGTGCACATACTCTGTCTAATTGAAAAAGAATACCCAACATTAATGGCACTCTGGTGTGTTGTGTTCTTGGTTTTGGAATGAGTCAGTTGATAGATACTGAAACGCCGGTCCATTTTCTCGGATAAGTTGGCAAGTCTATGATGCCAAAGCTGGCCAATATAAAAATAGATCAGTATCCAAGTATGTGTGTGTGTGTGTGTGTGTGTGTGTGTTTTCTCTTTCTTTTGTATTTATTTCACACTCTTTCAGTGCCCACCACCCGTATTTGTGAGAAAACTGACATAACATCTGAATCACTAGAATAAATTAAATAGGAGAGGTGTATCAAAAACAGACATTTAAAATGGTTGCAAATGTTAATGCAAGAAAGAAAGAAAGCACACTGACATGAGCATATACTAAAGGTCAAGGAATCCTGGATGAAGCCTTTTATAGTTCATCTGACTGTTTTTAACAAGTAGAATTCCTCTTCACTAGATTTAAAGTATATCAACAGTACCTTTACTGACCTGAGCCATGTTGGTGATGAAAAAGGGCAGCCAAGCACTGAAGAAGAGTCCCAACAGAACTCCCAGCGTCAAACTGGCCTTCAGTGCCCTCCGACCCTGCCTGTGAGCCAAACGACGCTCATTCACTGAGGGCTGAGAACAACAGAGTGAGAAATTAAATCTGAGAATTATAGAAAATAAAAATATCAATCACCCTGACCAGTCCTAGTTATTTACATTAAGTGGATATTTGACACATTGACAACCTTTTCAGCATCAAATTCTCTGTTCTTCAGATAGGCTAGTGTTTCCTTGTTGAGCTGCAGTATAGCATAGTAAGTGTAGTAACAAAAAGTTGGACATCTAGTTTTAGTTAGAGGTGATCAGCTTAGCACAAAATTGTGAAGCAGTTTGACATTTTGGGGAATACACTTTATCTGCAGTGAACTAATCAGAAGATGGCACTGTGATGTTTGTATACTTATTATGGAGCTGGAGCCAGCTGGCAATTAGCCTAGCTTAGCATAAAGATTAGAAGCAGGGGGGAAACAGCTGGTCTGGTCATGTGTCAAGACGTTTTTTGTTAAATAAATCTATTTGCACCTCTAAAGCTCACTAATTCTATATGGTTTGTTTATTCCATACAATCAATGTAAAAACAAAACAAAGTACAGGGAATTACATGCTGGAACAATTTCTTGGCTGTAAAACTAGACTTTTAGTTTTTACACTTTATGTTGAAAAAAATGAGATGTGTTAATGTGTTAATTAGAGGTGCTAGTTGGCACACCTGTGTCCAGTATGCTAAGCTAAGCTAATTGCCAGCTGGCTTTAGCTACAATAAATAAGTGAATAAATGTATACCCCATTCCATATTCCACTTCTCAAGGATATATTTTGAAAAAAAAAACTTACATTTTTATGGTAAATGTAGTTTCATTGGAATTCAGAGTTGGAATGAACTACTACACATTATGATTTAGTGTGTATTTGTGTGCTCATGAGTGTGTGTGTGTGTGTGTGTGTGTGTGTGTGTGTGTGTGTGTGTGTGTGTGTGTGTGCGCGCGCGCGCGCGTGTGTGCGCGCGTGTGTTTTACCACAGAAAAAGGCTGTAAGGCTGCGTGAAAGGGAACAGTGAATCTAACACTCTCTACTTTTCTCACCATTATTTTTTAGCAGGTTTTACACCTCTTCTCTTTGCACTCTATGGGTTCATGTTCAATGACATTTAGGCTACTGTATTATAACATCAGCCTTTGACATCATCACAGGCTCTTTGCCCCAGAGTGTCAGTGGAAAAGCCGTAAGCCTCCACTCTTAAACTCAACAGTTTGTCAAGATGCTGCATGTCTATGCTTTGTGCATCTTTCTAATTGTAGATAATGGCTGTGTGATTTCCCTCTATTATTGACAGTAAAACGTGATAATTTTACAGGAATTTACTAAAAAAAAGAAAATATATCTTTATAAAATCCTTTCTAACGGGGGCAAACATGCTGTTAGAAAGGATTTTACAAAGAAAGATGCACATGTGAAGCAAACAGAAGATAGTCACCTCAAGGTTCATAATTGCTGCACTTGGATGATGATGATGATGATGATGATGATGATGATGATGGTAGGAGCACTAGGTCTGAGTAATATAATGAAAAATTTTTAAAATGTCAGGAAAAAGTCAAGCTTGACAACTCTTACAATAGATGAGTCACTATAATTTGGTTATTATCTTGTGCTTTTTGCCACCTTTTCCACTCACATAACCAACCTTTTCAACTCTTACTCTCCTGAATTACTGCTACATTTAAAGGACTGCTATTCATACACATATTTTATTGTTTGGTCTCTGAGCCTTACCGGTACATTTTGTAACACAGGAGGCTCCTGGTGACTGCAGTCATCTCCATCATGGTGAGCTTGCCCTGCTGCCCCAGGTGAAGGAGGTCGGGAAGGTTCTCCCAGAGAAGGATGTGGATGTGGTGGGTGGCTCAGTGCTGCGACCCTCTTCGCCTGTCTATGTGCTGCCAGAAGAATCCGACAGTACGTGAAGCAAATGGCGCTAGACGGCAAAAAGAATGTGAGTACAGATGCCACAAGAGCAAAGGGCAGCGTGACCCGCAGACGACACTGGAAGGAAAGACCTCCAGATGGTGAAAGCTGAAAGTAGGATACTGGGTACAGTGTGTCAGAGTAGGAGCTGATGTTGGAACTGCTGACCCCAGAAACTGATGAGTGTCCATTACTAAGACTTAAGCTATGCCAGTTCATCTCAATAGGCAAGAAGGAGGCTAGTGCCGCCAACCCCCAAGCAGCTCCCACTAGCAGCAATGCCCGAGGTGGAGTCATCCTCTGCTTGTAGCGCAGTGGTGAGATGATGAAGATGTAACGGTCCAGGCTGATGACACATAGGTTGAGAATGGATGCACTACAGCACATAACATCAAAGCAAAGCCAGACCGGACAAAAAGCAGGCCACAGCACCCAGGCGCCACATAGTACATTGAGCATGGCTGGTGGCATGACCACCAGTGCCACCATTAAATCAGACAGGAACAGAGACACCAAGAAACAGTTGGAGGTGCACCGCAAAGAGCGATGGGCGAACACTAAAGCGATGAGCAGCATGTTGCCACAGACTGTCATGAGGATGATGACAGTCAGCATAAAGGCCAGTAACCACGGACCACTGCCAGTAATGTTCCATGCACTAGTAGTGGGAGGGCTGCTGTTGTAGCTTCCTACGTAGCCAGACAAGTGAGAGTCAGCCATGGTGGTGGTTGGCAACAATCAATGTATCAGGTTCCTCTTCAGACACCACTTAATGTTACAGACCAGTTCGCCTGTAGCACCAACGTTCTCACTTCAGGGACAAGCCACCGAGGTATCCCTGCGAAGACTGACTGGACTGCGCTCCAGGGTTAAATAGCTCCATCTTCTCTTGGCAAGATTTCATCCTGGTGCTCTGTGATTACTCCGACTGCCACCAGTACACTGATCAAAATTACCAACAGTTGCACTCATCTCTCCATCCTGGCTGGCACATCCCTGCCTCATCCACAGCTAAGAGCCAGAGTGAGCCATTCGATGCCTGCCAGAGGATTTTTGAAGCCGCATGTCACAATGATGACAGGCACTGGAGGAGGGCACACAGACAGATAAGCCTCGACTCATATATAAGAGCAGTATTGATGAAAGGAAATAGTGAAGTTGAACACCACAAGGAGACAATTCTCAGAATTATAACTCACCCCACAGAAGTGTAATTGCACAGCTTCTGCACGTCCTTCGCTGTGTTGGAGCTCGGCTGCCTTTCACAAGTCCTTTTATTCTGGGAAACAGCGAAGGGGAGCAGACAAATCGTGCAGCTGTCATTTGTAAGCAAGGCTCTATTCAAGAGTGGTGTACAGGTACTATGGTCCTTGTGATGCTGCCTTTATATCCCCCGCTCCTGTTAATCCCTGTGTCGGCCACTCCAGCGCGCCTCCCAGCCAGAGCGCACAGCTTCTAAGAAGGAGCGTGTCAAAGCATTGAGCTTTTAATGCATAACCATGCACAATCACAGCCAAGAAATGCTAATTCAACATCATAGGCACTGGTGTGGGTGGTCTTTTTCCATGTTTGGTTATGATATTTTCAACTATGGAGGTGCAACTTTTATGGCATCCTTGTAATAAATAATCATAATGATTTGATGTGATTGTTTGATCTTCAGTACCAGTGAATGAGGACAAACTGTGTACAAACTTGTGTTTGCACATTTTTCTTAAATAATTAAAGATCTAATATTTAGTCATATTTCATATTTTTTTTAAAGGCAGTAGTCACCAGCTTCAGTATGTACAGAGAGAATAAACCATCTTAAGCTTTTTGCATGATCCAAAGATTTTCGAAGTTGTATTACACTACAATTAATTAAGCTTTAAATATGTCATGAATTACTTTATTTATATATATAATTTTTGTTTTTTGTTAGTTGTTTTTGACAGATATATTTAATCTCTAATTGGTGTCACACAAACAAAAAACAATGGATTTAGATGTGCTATTGTTAAAGGGGCATTCCACCAACTTCACATATGAAGTCCTCTGCTTTTAAAACTACCTGTATATTTTCTGTTGCATTCTGTTGCAATTTTTATAATGACAGGCAGTATTGTGAATGTGGGATGTGTTTTTTGAAGGTTTACCAGAGCCCTTTTTTTTTTTTTTTTAAATTAAACCTGTCATGTCAACATTAGGGAAGTACAATACCAAAATGCTGTGGTGGCAATTAGTTATTTTTAATTTGGTAATTGTACTTAATTTACACCAGCTGTGGAAATTAATCTTTTTCTGTTATCAGTGTAAAAGAACAAACAAAAAAACACTGATTTGGTTGCATCCAGGTGTAAATGGTTTATCAATATTAGACTACGATTAAAGTTCATGAATGCTTTACAGTGACTCATACATTTACCATTAGTGGTCAAAGTCACTCCTATATTGTTCAGCCTAAATAACAAAAAGGCATGATATAATACTTCCCTACCACAGCATTTGAATACTACAACTGACAAAAAAACAATAGCTTTTGTGGGTTAAATCTTTAAAACTTCAACTTGTCAACAGCCGTGACAAATGCCGAACATAATATGCAAAGCTCTTATTTTTCATGCCCCCTCAGAGATGACTAATCTCATCTATCACTACTGTGACCCTGTCATCTGCCACATCAGACCGCCTGCTGCCAAACCCTCTGACCCCCTTTCACCCACACCAAACCCACTGCCTTATGGGACATAGTTTGTATAGCAGCCATCACCTTCCTCCCTAACACGTTTCAGAAAAAAATCACTCCCACTCACATTCACAAATAAACTGAAGACCCACCTATTCAAAGCTGCATTAATACTTGACTCCAATTACCACCGTTACATTTGAAGTGTCTGTTGTATGAAGTCGTTGTTATGATTCATTTCATTGGTCTAGGGTTGCTGTGTTTTTTTTCTACATGTTTAAATATGGCTTTACATTGTTTCCATTCTTTAAAAGGGCACCTCAGCAGAAAAGGAATCAAACATATGAATCAACATTAGTTTTGTTATCATGATTTTATTAAATAAACACAGACTATCCTGATTAGGCACATACAAATTATACAGAGTCGTACTAGGGAAGGATCATCCAACAGGGAGACAAGAATCTAACTGCAGAACAGTGCAAATGGTGGCTCTTCCACAGATAAAATAAAACAAAAATATCCCAAAAATGAATAAGACAGTCCCCCGATGACTTGTAGCTACTGTTCCTGTAGAAGAAAGTGAAAATCAGTTACATAACTCTTGATTTACATTGACAGCGACAGAAGAAGGAATGATTTCAGTTCTAACCTTTTCGCCTCTGTGTAGCATATAATGTGATCTCAGGTCATTCTGACAGTTGGCATACGCCATGCCAAGTCCTGCTCCTGAACCCAAGGAAATCGGCCATGTGTGTCCTACAGAAGGAACAGATATTTCATATGTTCTCATGTACAACAAAACAGATATGTTGCTGTAATCCTGTTCATATTGTAGTCTGTCTTACTTTTTTTTTTTCTTTACATGATTTTACTATTCAAAAGCTCATGCTCAAGCATTTTGGGTGGATGAGCATCGTAGGTGGTTTTCATCACAACAAAAGCACTAAACAGACCCAAATTTAAATTTCACATATAAACAAATGTTTAAAAAATACAGCAACTCCTACATAAAAAGAAAATGCTGTTTTAGCTGCTAGGAGTAGAAGCTTCAAGATGTAGTAAAAAAAAATCTAACTTACTTTTGAAGAACAGAACAGAGAACACGATTCCTAACCCGAGTCCAGTGCCTGAAAAACAAAAAAGAATGAACATTGCTTAGAAAGCAGCACTTTTTAAAACACACAACATTAAACTTTCACACTTGAAATTCTACACTTGAACGTGTACATTTATCACTCCAGTTAGAGCCCAATCAGTATATCAGTCAGCTGATACTCTTGGCTTCTAAGATATATCAGTATTCATGTATATGTTTGATATGTGCCAATATACATTTATAAGTTATATAAGCAGAATTGTTTGTATATTTGATTATTTTTCTTAATTCATGTTTAATATGTGTTTTGTTGTTTTTATTTCTAATTATTCACAATTATTAAATTCCCAGTGAAATCTTCTATTTTAGTGAACTGCTAGCATTTTATGAATACAAAACTGTAACATATGCCCCCATTCCATATGTGTCACAAGTGTTTGATAACCATGTACAGAATCACTGCAAAAATGCATTTATGTACATGAT
>JANJYP010058665.1:0-18792 GCA_024605115.1 Rastrelliger brachysoma
CAGAAAAGCAACCAAACTAAACATCACAATATCAAAACAAGTTAAGTCAATTTTATTTGTGAAAACCAATGACACAAACCACAAGTTTGCCCAAGGGGGCATTACAGTCTGTTCAGCAATACAATATCCTCTATACTTACACCCTCAATTCAAATAAGGAAATCGCCCTAAAAATTCTGATTAAGTGCAGAAAAACGGAAGAGACTTCAAGAAGAATAATGGAGGAGTCGTCTCTCTTCCAGGATACACAGACGTGCAATAGATGTGTGTAAAAAATAGAAAACAAATAACAGATAGCCTGTGCGCTGGCCTGTCCCGACTGACTATTAAGACATTCTTCATTTTGTAGAATGGGGAATACTAAAAATACTGCCTGGGAAGAATAGCTACAAGGAAAACATTGTAACAATTTAAAGCTTAACTTTGTCCTCATGACTATGTTCCACTGATGCACTTTTTGGCTGGCCAACCTTTTTGGCTCACACAAAAATCTTACTAGCAGGGCTGTCTCTGCACATCTGCTTCTATCTGTCTATATCTCCAACTAATGCACTCCATTTCTATTAAAGATTCCAAGTTTGAACTAATAACATTACATGTTGTTGTGTGACAGAAAAAGTGAAAGTGTCTTCTGAGGCCTTATGTAATCTCAGGAGTAAATCCTGCTGTGGTGCTTGAAGTGTGAATAAACATGGCACTGTCAACAGAACTTGATGAGGGATATGACATGTCTTTGATACAACAATTCATCTGTCTTGTAAGTGTCTTCAATGTTCATGGTCTACAAACTCTACAACCACCCTGGACAAGTGCTGACAGTTTGTCATTTTAAATGGGTTACATAGACTTGTGCTCAGACAGCGCGAGGGGAGTTTAATTATTTAACTATTTATTTATTTAGGTCTCAAGACTTTTCTTCTACAACTTATAAGGCATTTCTTCTCTCTTTCAGTATTGTGCAACATGACATTAGATTAGACAAGCTCTGACTGGAGATGTTATCCATAAATATCCTGTTAAAGTTCAACATGCCTTTCACCTATTTTACTTTCTAAGGATTTGCACTTGTACATACATTATTACGAGTCCAAACACCAACCAGAGTCATTTCCCACAGTCTCGTCTCATTTTTCATGGAGCCCAGAAACTGGATTTCATCCTGGCATCCCTTTTACACCCTATTGACACTAATGTCATTAAGACACCATGAAGGACCGATTTCATACAGTGACTCACTTGCAGCTGTCTTCTATTTGACAGCTGGCAGCATATTCTTTCACTCACAAGTTTCAAAATTATTTTGTTATTTCCGTATTATTGTTGACGCCTCAGAGCCTGAATGTTTGAGCCCACAGTGTTTCTGTGGTGCAGGGTGATTTGCATACATTTTTGTTTTGTAGAGTTTGTTGATGTGAAAAATTAAAACTAAGTATGCCCAACCCACTCATGAGAAAATGAAAATATTTAATATGGTCTATAAGAGGTGTGTGGTTTGGCAACAGTTACATCAGCAAGAGCTTTTGTCCTTAGTTTGTGATTTAGCTAAGGCTTGAAAGCCAAGTGTTATTCTTTTAAAGTGATTGAGCTATTCAGCTCAGCCGGTCACTTGCATGTTTTGCAACAGAATATCATGTAAATGTGTATAAAATATATAGTCATATCAATATAGATTGTATATATTGAGTAGTCACATAACAGTCTAAAGTCAAAATTAAATCTTAACTGGCTCTATGAAGATATATACATTATGTACATGTTAGTAATTTGTTTCAAGTGAGGCACACACTGTTTCTACTGTACTAGTCTGATAGGACATGTGAGCCTCATATTGGCTAATCATTTTCATCTGTACACCAGTGAACTCTATCTTGTTTAGTCCCACCCTTGAAAATGAATTTCTTCAATCAAAACATAAAAGCACTGCAAATGTTTTTTTTAACGATAACTGAATGATAATGAGTTCACCCTGACCTATGTGTTGCACTGGTATTGCATAGATGAAATACCAAAGCTATGGTTAAGGTTGTGGATTTTTTTTCCTTCTTTCTTCCTTTTATTTATTTTTTTTTTTAGTTAACAGGATATATTGCAATTCACAAGTGCCCATGGTCATATTAGGAAAGAAATTAGACATACTAAAGTATCAATATGCTCCTTAATAGCTCCATGGACTCTTCTCTTTTTTATCTTTTTTTTTCTCCAACCCTCCCCCATCTATCTCATGCTCTCTAGACACAGAATGCTTAATTATCTTCCTGTGTATGTGTAGGGGGGCGGAGGGGTTGTGAAGATGTGTGTGTACTAATGTGTCTGCCCTCTACTTGCTCTCCAGCTCATTCCTGCAAGCAGCCACGGAGCCCAGCCAACGCTGACGTTGTGGGTCTGGACCTGCCCTCCTACGGTTACACCCTGGTGTACACCTGTCAACCAGGTTATTTCCTTTCCGGGGGTTCAGAGCACCGTGTCTGCCGCTCTGATGGCAGCTGGACTGGCAAGGTGCCAGTGTGTAGAGGTATGTGGACGGCAAAGGTCTCTGCGGGCAGATGATGGGGAAGGTGATGAGGAGGACGGAGATGGAGTATTTAAAATGTTGCAGAGAATGTTTTTCAGATGCATGTAGGTGTGGAGTGGAGTGTATACGCAAAGTATGTAAAAATCAGTCCTATTTGACGTTTGTACTACTTCTTACTGTTAAGTCAACTAACCACCTATCAAATATAATGAGGCATTGTGGTTTCTTTGATATTTCCTTTGTACCCACTATGTCACTGCACTGTCAGCTGTTTGGTGTTTGCCAGTTAATATTATTTTCAACTTCAAGTTTTAGCACTGTGTTGGTTTGTAAATGTTTCTGTTAGAAGTGAGCCATCAGGGATTAGTTTAAAGTTTTTAAATGCAGACAACATGTTACAGTTGAGCAGTGTTTACTTTTTCAGCATCCTCTGGATGTTATGCCTTGTGCATCACTACATCTTCATGACATATATATTTATGTTCTTCCACAGCCGGCTCCAAATCACATGAGAAAACTGTCAAACCCATACAAGGGACACCAAGCCCTAAAATAAATGGTGAGTTGAATTCCACAAGCTGTTCAACTGTTAGCCAGAAGAGTCATCAGTCATGTGTCTGTATTTTGGCACCAGCATCAGCAATGGGAAATCCTTGTTTCCTGGATGAAACAAATTTATTGTGTCCTTTTTTTAGTGCAAAACCTCAGATTGATTGGTAATATTTCATCACATGCATTCTGCTCAGTGTTGGAATTGTACCCGTATAGTAGGATTACTGTCAGATATTGTTGAGGGGCTAGTTGAAGTGGCTAAACCTGTGTACATCTAAATTAAAACCACACAAATAAGATACCTTGATTTTCAATACAAACTATTGCAATGCAATAAAGTTAAAGTATACTCATTCAATACATATTTATAGGAAGTAAAATAAAGTTATTACTGTATAGTTATAGTGTTTAACCTTAACAAACTTTAAGTTTTCACTTATACCACCATTTATTGTATGGTCCTTTGATATATACAGTACACAGTTCTATCTTTAAAAGGTATCTTATACTCAAACTGTAATCCACATACATTAAACCATTCAAAAATGACAATGGAATGTGAAATTGGACTTTAAAAGGAAGCAGTGGTAAAATGTAGTGGAGTTACTTTTTACTGTATTAGTAACAGTGGGGGAATGAGACAATAGCAACATCAGTCAGTTGCACAATGATGTTATCTTGCAAACATCCTTCTTTGACCTCCTAAGTCTTAAATTGCTGTACCAATGATTACTGTAAATGATCCACTAAATACAAGATAATTATAGGGACTGTTATTGGGTTTGTTTCCTGTTAATAATGACAAGCAATCATACTTGCACTAATAATCAACTCATCACTTCTTAGCAGATAATAATTACTCACAGATAAGGAGTGCTATGTAGAAGTGCTCCAGAAAGTTTTATCAGTGTGTCACTTTTAAAAAGTTCTGCAAAGTTCATCAAATGAGTCCAGTTATCTCTTTCTCAATGTATTCAATTATCATTAACTGAGGCTGTCAAAGCATACAGTATATGGGATATGATATTATTCACATTGAATGAAAAGATTGTTATCAGCTGTTTGATATGTTGATTCAGCTGCATGTCTAATCATCATTTTCTGCATGGGTGCTAGCATTCAGCTTACATAAGAAAAAATCAGTTATTGATTTACCGTCACTTAATAAAGTATGCCTGTTAGACAGAGCTAGTTAATATGAATGATAGCTTTCAAAGTGTTATACCAGTGCATTTATTTCATAGCACTATTTTAATTAAATTATTTAATGAGCTGTCTTTTGTCTCTCCCTGTCTCTCTCTCTCCTTTTTTAAAGTGCCGGACAATGTCTTTGCCCCTGATTTCATCTGGAAGGGTTCCTATGATTACAAGGGCCAGAAGCAGCCAATGACTTTGACAGTCACAAGCTTTAATGCCACAACTGGAAAAGTCAATGTAACTTTAACCGACAGTAGCATGGAGTTTCTGCTCTCTGGTGAGTCATCTATAAATCATCTGTCTTCTACTCCCTCCCCTCCATCTCCCCTCTCCTCCTCTCACTACCTCTGTATGTCACTTCCATTTATTTTGAGGGTACCTCGTGTCAATCAGTCAATCATCAAATGATCTCATGCATGGGAGTGGAAATTAACTATTGGCTCTAAAGACGGATGTATTAGTCTGCACCGACTGACTGACTGCCCACTCAAGAGTAACTCTTCTTCTCCCCTCCTCCCTCAGCGCATTTCTCATCTGTTCCCAACTGCTCCCCTCTTCTCCTTTTCTTTCTTCTCGCGCTTTTATTTGTATTCTCTCTGTTCTTCCTTTTTCTTGTCTTTAATAAGTCTCCCCCACCCTTAATGCCTCGTCTCTTTATTCACATCGTTTCTCTTCTTGCCTCTTTTCTTCCACCTTGTAGGAGTGTACAAGCGCCAGGAGGCACAGTTAATGCTCCTGCTGTACCACATGAGAGCACTGGCCCACAGCTCCTTGAGCAGGATTACTGATGAGACCTGGGCAATGGACGGATTTGTGAGTATACACAGAATTTGAAGCAGCTGGACAGTGATCTTATAAAAATAACCAAGAGCTGTGACTGTTTTTTTTATTTTACGTATTTATTTATTTTGATCAGTCTGACAGACAAGTAGATTATTGCAGGCAATGGAGCTGCAAATACTTGAGCACCAAAAAGAAGCCTTCCATGGTCTAAATCAAACCATTGTTTCCTCATTATAGAAGTTTTTTCTCATCCTACTTATCATGCCAACATAGCAAAAAACTCACTGAAAGTGGGAGGTAACTGTGACAACAAAGGAGGTAGTCATTTCCCAGCTCATTGTCTGTTTTCTGTTTATATATTGTATATTTACACCAGCTGTACATCAGTTGCACAAAGCTCTGTGTATGAAGCACTTGAGCATTCCCACATTGTCAATTTGCTGAATGAGCTCAGACACACACCTGACATCTAAGGGACCTGGAATGACTGCAGAACAATTTTTGTCAGTGGAATTGTGAGCAAGTACCTCTTCTGAAATAAACTTCAAGGTCCACTTAATAACAACGTGTGACAGGTGACTGCACACAGCCGAGCTATTGATAGCATGCTGCAAAGCTTCTGTCGGGGGCTTCAAAAAAGCAAGTGTTATTTTTGAATGTAGCATGACAGAGTGTGTTGACTGTCGTACTAAATACAGAATATGCAGTTTCTGATGTGGCGTGTGGAGAAGATACGACACTCTCTTAGGTGCCAAGAAAAATCACATCTATTCATGCAGTTGAAACAAAACATTCTGTTTCTCAGGCTCTCTTAATTTTTTTTCCTTCTAGGTTTCAGCTGAGCCTGAGGGTGGCAGCTATGTGTTCCAAGGCTTTATACAGGGTAAAGACTATGGACAGTTTGGACTACAAAGAATTGGTATGTATCCTTTTAAATACAATCTGTCCCAGTGCCATTTATCAGTACTTCTTATATTGTAAGGTTTACACAGAATAAAATAAAACAAAGATTCCTCAAGCTTTTTCACTCACTTTGAAATACCTACTTACATGAATATACATTTACAAGACTGAGAATGATAATATATTTCTGTCTGGTGGCGCCTTTTATTACACTGACAATAGCATGTCTTATATTTGCTCTGTACTGAAAGCATGCATGCATACTGTATATAGTGAATTGCCCCTGATACCAGCTGTCAGCCACCTATTGCTGCAGGCGTGCAGCACAAAAGCAGATTATCCGCCTCCACATCATCCTCCATCCATCATCCTTCATTTCATATTGCTCAACACTGCTGTTGTCATCATCTCATGATTGTCTTCAACAAGATTAACACAATCACAGTGATCTTTATCAGTAGGATCATTAAGGTCGTCGTCTCCTACTTGGCTGCCATGTCTTCTCCTTGTCATCATTGTGATCATCTTCATCATCATCATCATCATGATCATCACCATTATCGCAAGCAGATGATACGTATCTTTCTACTATTTCATTTTGTTCTTTCACAGTGTTTATTGTGTTTTGTGCCTTTTGTTAATGTGAATGTTTTTAATGTGCATCATTTACATTCAGTATACTTTGTATTGTCTATTCTAATTCCCTGGGTAAATATAATGGTTTTTTTTTTTCTTCCAGGTTTGAGTGTGAGAGAGAATGTTACACTCACTGACCCTGAAACCAATGGCTCCACCAACAGCAGTTCTGTTGCTGTTGCTATCCTTGTGCCTTTCTTTGCCCTCATCTTTGCAGGCCTTGGGTTTTATCTCTATAAACAACGGTATGTAGTGTCTTCCATACTAGGTTGGAATCTGAGTTATATTGCCACAGTACCATAGTCATGTTATATATGTTTGAGTTTGTGTCCTAGGCTAAGTTTGAAAGTTTCAGTTTTAGAAAGTTTTAGAGTTTTAGAAAGTTTTAGAAATCTAGATTCTTATAGATGTTTCTAAGAAATGCACATAAAGATGTGGTAGATAGTACACAGTGGCCCATTTCCACAGCTTGCTTTATTGCAATATGGTTCCTCACTGGATACAGTAGCTTTCTGCATGAGGCTTCAAAGCATGATGCAACATTAGTCAATATGTTGCAGTCCAAACCACATTACACAACAGCATATATCAGGTATTTCAAATAAGAACAATTTAATTGAAACATGTAGAGTATCATATGTCCATATGCGTGTGTACTGTATGAATGCATGTCCTGTGCATTAGCAGATGGATTTTATTATAATTTAAGCAAACATATACTGTTCTGAGTATACAAACGGTGGATCATGCAAATGTAACACTCATTATGTCCGTTACTACTGAGCTGGCATAGGGTTAGTCTGAATGCTCTTATCAACTGTAATTACCATTCAGCCTCATTTACTTAGCAGCTGTCCACATCAACATAATGGAAACATGTTTAGTGGTTTGGAACATTGGCTGTATATAAATATGGATGTTGAGACAGTTCCCAAACAGTGAAGCCAAAATATTTCGATCAATCAAAGTGCAGGTTAAGTCAATTTTTCCTAAAGATGTTTACTATTACTTCTGAGGGGTAGTGTCCCACAGGTTGTCATCCCACAGCCCAGACTCTACTGCACACACTATGGCTGCAAATAATGTCACACAAGTAAGACTGCAGGTCCAAGAAACGAGATACTTTGGCTTCACTTTTGTATAGCAGTGCAAAGTGTAGATGGAGGGAAGATAATTGGGATACTGTCTCTCAACTAATATGCAACCTTTTTCTTCCCCCTAGGAAAACAGATAAAGCGCAGTACACAGGATGTTCTGTCCATGAGAATAACAATGGACAAGCCACTTTTGAGAATCCCATGTACAACACAAATACAAAAGCTGCTGAGGGGAAAGTCGTCCGCTTCGACCCCAATCTCAACACCATCTGCACCATGGTTTGATATCTGTTGAGTATGAAAGATAGAAGGAGAGGGAGGGAATACAACTTCTCTTTGTTTGCTTAATATGAAAATATATAGGCATATTTATAAATGTTTTTGATGACATACAACAAAGACAGAATTGCTCAGAAAAATAAAGCACACTTTCAAGCGACACTTAACAGCAGTTGCAACTGATTATATAGAGAAGGTAAAAGATTAAACAGAGGAGGAGGAGGAGATCTCACACCTTTCCAGATCTTCTCAAAGTTTGGTGAAGAGAAATGTTCTTTACACTCTGTGAGTGTTGGCTTTATTAATAAAAGAGCCTCTGGCATATAGATAAAATAGAGTATTTTATGCTCTGTAGAATAAATACAGAGGGGTTACTTCACAATGCCAAATGGAAAAAATTTAACTTTTTCTTTTAAAGAAAACAGCCCAGATCTAGATTTTGTTTGTTTGGTTGGTCGGTCGGTTGGTTGGTCGGTTTTTTCTGTGTTAGTCTCACATTCATGCTGATGAGGGTTATTTTTCTTATGTAGATGAGGAGCCTCTCAACTGTGAGTTGATCAGTGTAATCTTTAAAGTCTATTTTCCAAGCAGTGAGGTAAGAGAAGATGAGGACGTGCAAAAAGAAAAAACAAAAGCGACTTCTCTTTCGGTGCTGTAATCTTTTCAGAGTTACAGTATATAGTCAATTATACCTCTTAATTGGATGGTACCTCCCACTGAGAAAATATATAGCCAGGCATTTTATTGCTGAAGGGCAATACACTTTTTCGAGTGCCATTGGGGATGCTAGGGCTTTTATTGTTACTGTGCAGGTTCTCTGGAAACAATTTACTTCACAAGAGATATAGTTATTATTAGGGTTTATTATCAAGTTGTGTGCAATGAATTTGTTTTTGACAGAGATGTTCTTGTCTTTAAATATAAAAAATTTAAATTTCTGGCTATTCTACAAGTCTAGTCAAGTGATAATGTACCTTTCAGTGTATTTGTCATGTGGGGCTGTACTCAGTCATCCATTTATTTAACTGTTGTTAAGTTATTGAAGTACTTCTTTAAAAAAAAAACTGTTTTATCATAGATGATTTTTTTATTACAATTATTTTTTCAGCTAATTGTGTCCCAAATAAACCAAATTTGGAGTGAATTAACCCCTGCCTTGAGTCTGTATATGTCAAGCATCTCAAAGTAGGAGTTCCTCGCTTAATTATTTCAGGTTTTATTGAATGATAAGTTGAGAAAACCTACAGTGCACAGTACCTACAGCTGGCCGGGTTTCCCAGAAGTTTATTTAAGCCTGGATATCTGTAAATCAAAGTGCAAAGATATATATGTAAGTCAGTGGGGCAGTATGAGAATGAATGAAGTTTGTGATCTTTATGTCTTTATGTTAATGATGTTAATGTCCGCCTTATTTTAGATTAATTCCAAGACAAAACAGGTGCAACTTCCACATCATCTCCAGTTTTTTCATAATCTAAGCAGTGTTTGTTGTTTTATAATTCTTTTGGGAAACTGTGCCTTAGTCAGAAAATTCTTCAACTCTCAATTCTCTCCTACTCTCACTCCTACTCTGAGACACTTGATGAGTACAAGGCCTTGGCCTATTTTCCTGATACCCACTGATACAAAGGATTATTTAAAAGTCTTACTGAACCATCAGCTTCTGCCAACAAATGTACAGTATACATGAAAAAAATTTGCACATTTAAACACAAGCCACATCAGTATTGTACCATCATCCTGGTCCATCCATCTATGTTTTAAAAAACAGGAAAAAATAATCAATTTGACTCTGCCATCACATTCCTACATCATTGCAGTGCCTTGAATACTGTATGGGCATATGTTTTTAAGGGAGACATAACATTAATTGCATTAGTGAACCTGTACATCAGTGTAATTTATCTGCACAGTTTGCAATGATTTAGCTGAGTGATGTCAGCTCTAATGGATTTATCTAAGAAGAGGTGTGTTTGAAAAGCAGTTCATAGTTTAATACCTGTGCATGGCAAAAAGTCACCCTGTATAGCAATTGCTGCTATAGTACTTTGTACCATTATGTTGATTCCTGTCATAGCTGTTACATTTTGTACATTTATACAGTTTTGATACTTGATGGCATTCTTTGGCAAGATGTCTTGTGTTATCAATATGTAATATATTTTGCGAGTTCATATTTCGAATGGATGAGGATTGAAAATGCATCTGGTAAAAACCGTATACGGTAAGTCAGACTCCAGACTAGAGTAGAATGCTTTTAAATGTACCACAATTGTTATCCCATTCAAAATCCATGTATATGAAATATGTACATATGACAAAACTTTTGTAAAGAGATTTATTTTTTATGCAAATAAAGCATTTGTAAGTTATTGAATATGTTGTGTAAAATTTCACATGTAAATGTCATGTAAGATCAAAAATGTTTTGTATTTTTTCTTTATCAGCAATGTATAAATCCTTAATTTATATATAAAATATGAAATAATGAACTTCAATGGCAGTATTCTCTTTCATTGATAGAGGTCTCTCCGGTGTACAATGTCACTGGTTAGCCACTGGTTATAGAGCATTACCAGTCATAATCAATGTTTGTCTCTGAGAGGTTATGAAATGCCCTCAAACAGCAGTAAAACCATTCACTCGGCTACAGCATTGCAATGTAGGAGAAGTTCTAGCAATGCTCCTCGTAAAAAGCTTGAGTGTTTTATTATTCAGTCTGCTACCTCTCGATGTTGCATCTCTACAGTTTTTCTTAATGAGATTTCCACTTGCTGAGCACTGCTTAATTTAGCCAAAATAAGCACTGATGTTATCTCTGTCCAAGAGACACTGTTGATCTTTAAAGAACACCTGTCGCATTCCGCTGTAGCCAATAACTCTTAACAGTAGCACTTAGCAGAAATTCAGCCTCAGCCTTTAAAATACCACAATTTTACTTCCCATCATGCACATCTCTTCACACTCAAAACTGANTCTGTAGCCAATAACTCTTAACAGTAGCACTTAGCAGAAATTCAGCCTCAGCCTTTAAAATACCACAGTTTTACTTCCCATCATGCACATCTCTTCACACTCAAAACTGAAGTATTAGCTATTCTGAGACTTCCTTGTCTCTGATGTGATCTCTAAGTCTCATTTATTCTGCCTTTCTCTGACACCAACAGTGGTTACAAATAGCTGACATTTACTTTAAAAAAGGAACTGTGGCACAAAATGGGCTGACATTTGAATGTACTTTGCTTTACATGTACACCTCAGGTACAACAAATATGTCAAAGAAATGAAATCTAGGCAATTCTGATTTTGCACCAAGAGCCCTACTTAGCATGACGTATTTTCTACTGTGTCTGTAAATGAAAAGTCTCATTTCAAAAAGCAGACATTACAGTCTGAGAAGGGTTTACAGAATTGATCTTATTTAAGGTTGAAACCTCAAAGAAATCAAACAAATTAGAGGAGGATCTGAAATTATAGAGAGGGTTAATTCATAGGTCTCCAACCATCACTTTATGACAGACTGTTAAAATAGGTAGGTACCTGCCGAAGACTCTGCAACAGAAGGAGGTGACAGTTTGTCAAAGACGTCATGAAATAGACTAAGATGAAACAAATTGCAGCAATCACAGCAGATATGATCAGCAAGGCAGTGTGACAAGTTATGACAGGAACACTCAATAAAAATGAAAAAAATAAAATATGGACAAGCCCCATAAATAAAAATCAACAAGCGCTTGACAGGAAGGAACTTGTTTGATTTTAGACTCAGGTCAAGCATATACCCTTCGAGTCTAAGCCTGGGATTTGTATATGGATTAGAAATATTTGCCAGAAGGATTTTCCATTGAAGTTACTTCCAAGCTTCATCAATCAGATCTTACCTAAAGGGTGATGATGTACTGTAATATAAGCTTGTGCTAGGCCAGGATGCCCCATATGCTTAGGCTGTTTGTTGTGCCCTTTGTAATGCAACTAATAGTACTGCCATCTAAACATTAACTAGATCCACTGTGAAAGCAACATAGATTCATTAGGTCTCTGGTTTCCGTGTCAGAAAATCCCCTGAGGAACTTGTGTGATGGTGTTCTACAGCAGGCTTCTGAAGCCGTTTGCGCCATATCATCCTACAAGTGCTCAATTGAGATCTGGTGACTGAGCAGGTTAGTGCAGTAAGCTGATTTCACTGTCCTGCTCGAGGAAGCATTTGTGGTCTTGTGGCGTGGGCATGTGCCTGCTAGAGAAAATCAATTTGCAGAGGTGCATGTGCGGGTACAATGAAGGGATGTTCCTGGCTGCCTCTGATGTTCAGATACCCCGTGGCGTTCCTCCACTTTCATCAAGGGGCTGAATGTGTACCATGAAATCACACCCCACAACATTGCCAGCCAGCAGTATTGACACATTGTATGATAGATGGAAGCACTTGCAGTTTTGTACATACCACCAGCTTCCTCAGCAGCATCAAACAACAGGAACTTATTGATCTGAATGAGCATCATTGATATAGAATCCTCTAACACGTTGAGTTTTCCAACACTGCACAATTTCTTGTGTTTGCAGAGGGAAGCAAAAGACAGATAAGTTGTTGGTTTTCTTCCCTTGAACATGTCAAAACATAATGAGTTGTGTGTGCTTTCATGAATCTTGGGGCTCTCATATGCTGGATTGTCAGTTGACTAACTAGCCTCTCTTTTACTGCATATTTCAGTCTTTCACTAATGAGCCATTTTCAACCACTCTGTTCTTATTGGCCAGATGTCCTCAGGGTGGTGGATTGTTCTCTATACAGATGGAAAGATACAGAAAAGACAAATTACAAGGAAATATTATTTAACTTAGAAAATTAGACCTTCGCAGGCCTTCTCTGTTGTCCATAATAGCCTGTCGACTGATTTGTGAAGAGCCCATGCCAGATTTTCAGTGAAAATACAAAGGGAATGATGTTATTGCACACTCCAGAGCGCCTTGCCTCTCTCCCACTAACGTCAAAAAACAACTGGCATAACAACACAACAACATACCAAAAATCAGTGCTATCTGAGTACTAACACCCTGCAAATATTAACTCTCCAGCTAATGAGACAACTGGCTGCCTCTGTTGACCACAACACTTCTTTTTTTAATTACTCCAAGCATTTTTTTTGTCTTAAAAAGTCCAAACTTGAACCGTATAAGAGCACAAGTTCCTAATGATTTGTGCAGCATTTTCACTGATCATAACAATAAAAATCATGTAAAGGTTATATCTTGGAAAATAGACTGGGATTTAATATACTGTGAAACACTTTCTGTGTGCAGGGCTGAAAAGAATTATATGGTTTAATATACTCTTTTTAATCTTTAAGTGAATGAATAATGTAAATTTCTCCATAACTATTTCAGCAAAATAAATTTTTAACCCGCAGTGAAGTCACACGGGCATTGGGAAATAGCCTTCAATAGACTGAGGAAGTCTGTAGTTGATATGAAATGAAAGATGTTAAACTGAGGTCAATGAGCACCATCAACACTATCTATCATGAGAGCAACTTAAAGGACAGAGGTACTGTACGTGGGTATCAGGGATAGGGAAGCATTAATACTGTCAGTGATCATTTCCACAAGGGGGATTTTTCAGATTCCTACAAAATGATTAATTATCTGGCACTTCTCATCAGAAATCAGAAGCAGTATCAGTGTATCAGTCATCCCACTCAGCCCTTGCAATCATGCATGATTAGGATAATGTTAAGGTCTAAAATGTACATAGTTATGTGTTGCTAAAATTCCACATATTCCTCTGTGGAATAGTTCAACATTTTCGGAAATAACAGCATTTGCTTTCTTGCTGACAGTTAGATGAGAAAATAATACTGCTGTCATATCTGTTTTTTATTGTCACTGTGAGGTTGCCATGCAACCAGCATAGACTCCAAGAAGTCACTGTGCCCGGGCAAGAAATAATAGAAATAACACTCTGTAAAATCACAATTTTTGCATTTAAATGTGTATTTGTGCTTTGTATCATTTGCTGGCAGACTGATTTTTTTCCTTCAGAAAGAATCAGGTAAGCTGTTTTACTCTACCTTCAGTTCAGTCCATACAGTAAACTAAGCTGACCAGAGAAAAGAAGAAATATATACTAGATATAGTAGCCTGAGATCACTTTGAGGAAGTGATTTTTAGGAAACACTTTCACAGTGCTTAATTTTACCAATTAACAAAACTTCATCCTCTTCCCACTTACCACTTGGTTCCTTCCTCACAGAATAACCCAAACTATTAAAAAAAAAGTTTCAAGGCCCAGGGAACTCTTTTGCCCTATTGCCCCAGGTAGGAGGAGAAGCATTAATACACCTTAATACATAAACAAACCAATTAACAAAAATATCAGTGTGCTTAAACTGTCTTACATTTATCATACTTATCTGCAGCAGTGACTCGCCAGTTAATGCACATTTTCCTATGTTCACAATCACAGGTGAACATTGCAGTGGAGAAGTAAAATAAACGTTAAAAATACTCTGTGTGTGTGTGTGTGTGTGTTTTTATTCAACTTATATTACTACATGCCAAAATGTGCTCAACAGTTTATCATCATAATCATCATCATCTCAATTTACCATAATCATGTCTGTCGTTACAAGATCATTTGATTAGATTCTTCATTAGATTCTCAACTAGGGTATCTGCTATACAATCAAATTACTACTTAAATTTAGATAAATAAATCAGTACAAATCTTAATTAGATCCACAATACCCATTAAAATAGACAATGTGCATGTCACAACCCGCACACTGTCAGTATAAATAGCGTTTTAATGGTTTGCGAACATCCAACTACAGCACCTCAACATGCAGCAATCACCATCTCTTGCTACTTACGCGTCCATTGGAAACAATTACTAATATGACACATGCAGAGATTTTTTATGGTGCTATAAGACACATGGAATCTCATGACTTCCACATACTTGTATTAATGACACTTTATGTTCTGCCATGAATAATGAAGATGTTAACAGTAAGGCTAAATGGTTCAAACTATAGCTTATGTAAGCTTCATACTGTGGACCATATTGTAAAAGCAATGGGTGGAAAAATATGAAAGCCACCATCTCATAGCTTTTTATCCACAGCTTCCTTGACATGCAGATCAGAGAATAAGGCAAAAGCCAGTCTCGAGCCAGATCCATCTGACCTTGATGTACTGTATCAACCCCTGGTGTGAACACGGAAGTTCTCCTTGACACATGACAACATCGATATAATTGCTCACAGGGTGTCCAACTTAATAGCCCCCCTGTCTTCAGCAATTAATCGTGAAAATCTTTTAAATTAGTCTCTAATGCCTTTTGACATTTAATGGGCCACATTTGGCCTGATGTGAAATTAGTGGTTGCACACAACAGATTGTTTTATGCTCTTTGAAAAAATATGCTTTTGACCAGCCAATCGCATCTGTCACATATGCCGTCCAGCACAACAGAAAATCATTTCTCCTACAAGGCAAATCCTTAAGACATCAAATTTAAGCTGGTAATGTGTGCTGTTGTATGGAGGATGAGCCGTATGAAGCATATGAGTGTGGTTACAAAAACACACAGTGCATTATTGTAATTTCATCAGCTCTCAAAGCCTCGATCACAACAGTAGTAAAAAAAAAAAAAAAAAAAAAAAAAAGACTCCTACGCTGCCCAAAATTCCCCTCAGGAAAATCCAGAAAAAAGAAAGCCCACAACAGAACAGAAGAATCTGCTTTTGATCAGTCCAGCTTGTGAGTGAGTAATTGGGCTTCATAATTGAAACAGCACATGTAATATTTTATTCAGGGGGACCAGCACAACTGAGGAGCATTTCTGGTCTCCCTTCATTTTGTTCTTTCTGTGTCTGACTTTTTTTTTAATTTTCTTAATACAGTAGCAAACAAACTGAACACATGGCACAATTGCATTATGCACAACAGTTTTATTGGAACGCAGTTCAAATGGTTAATTTTTGTTTTATGTAGAATATGTCTTGGGGCTCGGGGATTATATCTGTGTTCAATGCTATAGCCTACTTATGTAGTACACGTAGGCTTCTTTTGTTTTGGGGGGTTTTTGTTTGGTTTTTTTTAGTAATGAGGAACATCTCAGCAAATACACCTACCTAATAGACTAAACCAGTGAATCATTCTCTTGTGTTTTATCTGTCTTGTCTATCAGGTGCAAAAAACGGTCCTCTATCTTTAAAAGTTAGATTCCATCTTCATAAAGTACCTGCAGCATGAGGTCCCACTTGTTGGTGATGGCACTTCTGCACCCTGACCAGAATATTTATACTACGACATTTTGAGAGAGAAAAGCTGCAGTTATGAGCCATGAATTAATATGTGACATTTCATCACATCATTGAATTGTTTGGACATGATATACAACCTCTCAGTTCTCTGGGTTATAAATCACAGGATGCTGATGTTTTGGATTTGTTATCATGCGTGCTCCACAGGAAGTGGAACTCATTTCAGAATAAAAATGAAGGGTAGGAGAAGTGTGCCACATATGATATTATCTAAGCATATGATAGAGCACATTTGTCCTGTGAGGAATATTCACATGGTCCTCTGCTGATGTTGCTTTGGTATGGTGTGCCTGCAGCGCCTCCTCAAAGACGACAGCTGAAGTTGTTCGTTAAATACGGAGAGAGACTGTGCTGTGTATAGCAGGGTTTTGTTTCAGTTTAATAGCAGGTAGAAGCATAGTTTTATCTCCATGTTTAGTTTATTGGCTTTGTTTTCCTTCATTAGTTCCATTCATTGTTCAGTGACAAACTGTTATGTTGCAGTGGCAAATAGAGGCACTAGAAGTAATGTGTTGGTAACTATTTAGAGGTGTGTGTGTGTGTGTGTGTGTGTGTGTGTGTGTGTGTGTGTGTGNGTGCGTGTGTGTGCGTGCCTGTTTTAAACCCTCATTTTAAGTTCACATGCTCAAGTCCATGACAAGCTGCGTTCTGTGTTTCAAGAAGACCCCAGTTTGAAATCTTTTTTGTGGATAATTTGATACATAAGTAGACAAATCCAAATCACTCAAGCAGTAAAAGTGAACTTGGAGCATTTTTCATTCTTGCAGTATGCTCTACTTAATGGCTGTGTATAACGTGGCTTGTAGGGAACAAATTGCATGAAGTGGAAAGTGTGGGGGTGGCTACATTCTCTTCAGATGTCAGTTACCGTTTGATGAATGACCCAAACTGTCCCTACAGTCTGCTGCAACTTGTTTTTAGCTCTATGCTGAAACTTCTTCTCCTTGGACAAGAGTAACACTATAAGAACATGTGATCTTCTCCCAATGCAGTTTAAATAAAGATGCCAAGTATTGACTTACGATAGTCCTTTAAATTCTACACAAAAACATATGGAATTTTCTTGACTTGTACTTTTGTCTGTTTCTGCTCCAGACTCACAAAAATCACAAAATGATCACCACTAATCACCATCACCACTGATCGATTTTAAAAGTACTACTGGTTTGATTGCAAATGTTTGTCCATTGACTGCGTGTATAATTTGGCACAAAACTAGCCACAAAATTTCCTGGACTCAATTCCTGAACTTTGTACCACTGTGTCAGTGTTTTATTATTATTATTATTATTGATTTGCATAACAGAAACATAATGACGTAAGGTTACTTGAGAATTTTAAAGCCACACATACTCAATGTTCCACAGCTGTTTTAGCTTCAAAGTTCCAATAAAGTGCAACCTTAATTTGTGCGTGTTCACAGTACTTGCTGAAGATTTAATGTAATGAAGAGAGCATTGCATAGTGCTCCATGTATGAAATGATATATTAGTTCAGTATAGATCAAATTTATAGTAAAAGAATACCTTTGCCAGTGCGTATGTTTTGCTAAAACACAATGAGAAAATGAAGAAACCAGGTGAGTGCATGCTGTAAAAAAAAACTATACACTTTCCAGCATTCACTTTATAGTTCCAGACAAGAATGTGTTGACTTCAATATGTGTATTTTATAGCTGCTCTCATTCTATAACTAATAAGAGGCCATTTAATGTGCATTGTTTCATCCTCTGTACTACCCTAGAGGTAGGGTCTTGTACATAAAAGGAAAAACATAATAGTTCCAAAAACAGAAATCTAAAATACCTGCCAGGATTTTTCACTCAGGCTCTGCGGGTGCTCTACTTTTGTTCCCTCACAGTTGGTCACTTACGTGTTGGTACAAAACTAAAAGTTCTCTGCTCTGCTGCAAACCAACATTGTCCTTTATCTTGTCTGTCTTCTCTATCTTGTTACTGCCCTTAAATCTAAACAAAGAACAATAGCCCATAACTGCTCCACATGAAATCTAAGAAAGCTGTAATATATTAATAACAGCCCACGCTGCTTCCATTATTTTTAAGGGTGCTGCATAACATAACATATACAGTACTGCTTTTTGTGAGGCACAAAATAATTTCCTCAGACATGACAAGAGTAGTCAAAAGACAAAATTCTGGATTACAAGGAAAATTACAGTGAATAAGAAGTATTGCAGCACTATGCAAGGTTGATCTGTTGTTCTCTTCATCTGTCTGCCGCTCTATTAGTCTGACAACTACTGGGCAGGTTGCCATGGAGTTTACTGTTCATTGTCTCAAGAGGATGATTTTCAGCTATCTAATATTTTGTCTTGTGCAGGGGTTTTCAAAGTCTGAGATTACAGGCCTGCCCTCAGATAGACCTAGGCCCTTTGTTTTCACTTACAGTCAGCGTGCCTCTCCTGAAACTGTTTGGAAGCCCCTTGGAGAGGCTTCCCATCTGGTCTAGGGATACTAGAGATGCGTGGATAGGCTATTATATCATGCAGC
>JANJYP010058709.1:0-21581 GCA_024605115.1 Rastrelliger brachysoma
GTTTGTTGATCTCACTGAATCAGATCTCAGCTGCCGTCTGGCTGTTTGCTGCCTGCTGTCACTCACTTTCCCAAACACAACAGCTTTTTTTTCCTTCTTTTTTTTTCTTCTGTGCACAGCAGTGATGGCGGACGTGGAGACAAGAAAATAAAAAGAGGCAAGCTAACACACACTGTCCAGAGTTCATCAATCAAACAGCGGCGGTGAATCACAAGACGATGTGGAGGCCATATAAAGATACAGCTCTGGAAGGAATTTCAAAAAGGTATTGATGTGCTGGTGAATAATTTCATCACCGGCTTGCCTTAAAATCAGATTGTAAGAATGAGGAAATACAGGAAGGGATAGGGCTAAGGTTAGGGTTAAGGTTTGGTATCACTGGATCTGTTGGTGGTCTTCTTCATGCCACCCGACAGTGGCATAGTTAGAGAGACGAAGGGTAAGGCACAGGAAGCCCTGGATGTACACATTACTCATTTTTGTATATTGTTTTACCTTTTTTATGGTTTTAAAAACTCTATTTAAATGCTGTCTAACGTGTGTTTTATGATCACCCTGTTGAAGACCACAAGATAAAATGCATTGGTCTAGCAATAAAGTTGTTCTATACTACAAGTGTTGTTGGAGCTGTGTCTTTGTTTGAATCAAGTCATTGCCATTTTGGAATGAAATTTATGAAATATTGATCTACCTGACTAACTAATCTAATGTGTTACTTGACACCAAGTGTTGTTGGTCTTATTACGATACATAGGACATACAATTGCGGATATGCACAGTAAAGGCAGTGCTTACTTTGTAACCAATTTTACTGTTTTAGTAGTCTGCAAATATTAAGACACTAAACCACATTTCCCTCCTTCCAAGGCTTTTTCATTCATTGGAGTCATTATCACTGGCAATATTACAATCTTATTGTCAGTATTATTACAATTGCTCCAGTTATCATCTTCAGTAATCATTAACACTACACAGCAGGGAATTGTAATAAGAAACCTGTGCTTACTTTCATCTCAAAAATGATTCAAAACTGATGCAGCATTTCTATTCCATGCAATATTCTTCATTGTCTAAATCTCTCACATTACCCATAAGCCAACTAAACTTCCAGGATTTCAGTCAGAGGGTGCTATGCTAGTAGCAACTAATGTAATCTGAAGATGCAAGCCTCCATCAGACATGAGCAGGCAGCTACAGAGATCAGGTAACTTCACTTCTCCACCATCACCACACCTCCACATTCTTAGATTTCTTTAATTTTCTTGTACACTTGTAGTCTTCAGCCCTAATTGAGACTGATACAAGTAACAAATCACTGCTGTACACCATTGTTGGCATCACAGAAGCTAACAAATGAGAACGACCAAGTCCACCATGTCTCATGCTGGGAGGTTCAAAGGATCAAAAAGGTTGGCAATATTCTATATTTGTGTTGATGTAAACAAATCCTATGAAAAGAACAAAGTCAACAAAACATTAAGTCATCTTTCAACACAGTCTGATATAGCCCAGTGTGTACCCGCAGCCTGTCTCAGCCCCAAGCCCATGTTTTTCCTGATGTAAATGTAAATGTTCTAAATCAGCTCATGAGTACACGTCTAGTTTCATTGTTATAAGGGCTAAATGATTTCCTAAACCAGCTCAACTCTGCTGGGATTTTCTACTTTTTTTTTTACAAAACACTACTACTTAAACAGGAGTAAATAATGTGTATGGACTATTTTCAGGTGTGAATGTAGTTTGACAGTGAGTATTTAAGATAGCTGGATAGTGTGTGGGGCACTGACTATTTCAACAACAAGGACCGTATTAATTGTAGTTAAGGACCATATCAGTATAACCATGTAGCTCACTGATGTATTTTTAATAGGTTTTGAACAATGAGACATATCAGGGTATGACTACACAGATAATATTCATTAGAAGATACAATCATAGTGAGTGTTTGCTCATTGTAAAGAAAATCAAAGCTCAGTGTGCTTCGATACCAAGTCTTAGTCAGCAAGTCAGCAAACAGTTGGATAGTGACTCAGTGAATTAACAGTTCAATAAATTAGTCAATCTCTCATTCTCTTAGCTAGTCAGTCATTGGCTGAAGTGGCCAGTTCACTTACTGAAGCCATTTTCATTATATTACATGAAGGTTTCTTCCTCAGCAGTGTTAATCACGTTAATGTGCTGAATATAGAATAGTTAGAACCGCTGCCAAATGCTAATAACTGACCAAGTCTGAGAGTGCACACCATCTCTCTCTGCCTTTTATGTCGGATTTTGTCTTTTTCTTTCATTTTTCTTCATTATCTTCTGTGCTGGTGTTTGTCAAGGTGAAAAAAATTGAAGAGCCACAATACAACAAAAAAGATATGCAGATGTAGAGTAGTTTACAATATCACATCAGCATCAGGGAATACACTTAGGACAGATGGTAATGCGTGTTTTACTCTGAGCGTCACACTGCTAAGAAGCAGCAACTAACTAGAAAACAGTCTCTAAATGACACACACACACACACACACACACACACACACACACACACACACACACACACACACACACACACACAGCTGGCAGGGGGCATGTATTGGAAACAACTTGAGGCATTTTTTATCCCTCCCTCCTCTTATTTAGTTGTAGCCACCCAAGGCGACACACACGCAGAGGCAAATACACACACTCTTATTTAGTTAAGCCACCCAGGGCGAGACTTCTACATAACATCTGTCCAACATTTATCTGCCCTGACGCAGCCTCTCAGTGAGAGATGGATGAGATAGAGAAGAAGAGAGAGAGGAGAGAGAGAGAACTGAACTGAAAGACAGAAAGGGTGCGAGGGGCAGGGAATAGGTGTGGAGATGAAGAAAGACGTAGTAAGAAGGAAATAGAAAAATATAATATGTACAGCAAAAAAGAAAGAATTGGAAATAATAGAAATGGGCAGAACAGGAGTGGGGTTATCTAGGAATAAGGACACAATAGGCAGACAATGATGATGAAAGGCAGAAAATAGAGGAATGCAGACAGTAGAGGTTTGGCTGAAAAACAGTCTTTACTGCCAGTTTGGATTAAATCCTTTTTTATTCCAATAATACATTTCCTGCTTTGCTGGTTTGGACAGCAACTTTTTTATTTTATTTTATTTCATTTTCCTGGACATATTACTCAGTATTTGTTCCAAGAGACTTGCTCTTTTGAGCCTATTATTTAAGTTTTGCCTGATTCGTTTAATTTCCATAGTTTTGATCAGAGAGTTCCCAAAGCTTATAGAGAAATATAAAAAGGTCAGGACTAATAACAATGTAGTTTTCATGTTTGGGGAACATACACAGACACACTCAAAGCCTCCCATTGACTAAAACCTATTTTTGCCCATTTTGTTTGGACAGAATTATTGTAGGAGTGTTGGTACGCTGCCTCGGAGGAAAAGGCAGCTGTACTCCAAGAGTCCGAAAAGACTAAAATAAATGAGTTTTCATGACCAAATGATTACTAATATGTCTGCATGTGAATTGGTTTTTCTACACGATGCGTTTAGAGGATTACTCGCTGAAGCTAGAAAGCGGCTTGTCTCCATATTCGGACCTGATACTTAAGCGCTTTGTGGAAAATGCTGGCTGTGCAGTGGTGAAGCTTTTATAAAGAGTCAGGAAACAGTATAGAGCTCTTCAAATATACATGTAAGGGCAGGTCACAGGTCAGAGTGAGGTATACCTTCTCAGGAACTAAATTGGGTGACTGCAAAAGCTCATAAGAGAAAAACTATGATTACGGTTAAATATTTGAACTTGCAGTAATAATTTTGGCCACTTGGGGGATAATTCATCAACTTGCTGGGTAATTATGATAAACAGCATGGCAAACAGTTGCTTTTTTATACATCTAAAAGACATGGAACAGCATCGGATATCATTTGAAAAGTGATTATGGGAATACTTAAGGCTCTGTTTTTGGTTTCCACCTTAAAAAAAATATTTAGTTTTTTAGCTTCTCCACTGAATTCCCTAGCTAGTCATTAATGTTGTAATTTTATGCTTGGCAAGTAGTGCACAGAGTCGTTATATCTGAGCTTAAATTTCTTACTGAGAAGAGCTGCTTGTGCTTGATGGGATGATGATCTAGTGAAGGGAGGTTGTGAAATCGGGTGAATTTTTTTGACAACACATGACCATGGATGACATTTTTAATATGGGACATAGTTATCAGATCCATTGTTAACATAAAAATGTTGATGAATACAGCTTTGCTAATGCCCATCAATGCCAATCAAATTGTTAACAGCAGTTGTTATCAAAAGACCTCAGGATATTCTTGGAGGTATCTCTGTAATGACTTTAATGACATTTGCTGCATATTTAATAAGCAGATGTTAAAATCAATAATATTCTATCCATTCCTACATAGGCACATTTTTAAAATTATATTAAAACATCTTGTCAAGTTGTTATCAGCAAACAACCACTGTCCCATTGTTTTATTAGATACCACCACAGACAGCATCTGATTCTGTGGGAAACACTTGTAATGCATACAAAAGCTTGATAGCACATATCTGACAAGGATTTGTGATCAAAAAAGTGGTAAAAAAAAAAAAAAAATCAGCTCAAAAGAGAGACTGAGACCTTCTCCTGCCCTTTCTGCCTAAGGTCACAACAAATGCTATGTGTTTTGTTTGACTTATTCTGAGCAGTATGCAAGTGTTTCAGCTAAGATTTTACCAAAAATAAAAAAAAAAAGATGAGAACATGGAATTGCTACCCACTCACAATCATAGAAAAAGTAATTAATGTGGTTGGAAATGTCCAATAAAAATGATATGACTTCTCCGTCTGCCTGCAACCTTTGAATACTGCATACTGCTTTCTCATTCAAAATGAATAGTAAAACCAAGCCAGAGGCTCGGCTAGCTCTTTACACTGACACTTATTAATACAGTATATTACAGCTCTGAATTTAGCACGCTCTTAAACACACGCAACACTTTATATATTCACAAATTGTCTGGTAGGCCAGTTTCTGAAATGTCAGATGTGTGTGTGTATGTTTGAGTTTGTCTACAGTTACATTTAACGCAATTCTCTCATGTCAATTTTTTTTTTATTTTATGTGCTTGTTTGTGATGAGCATATGGTAATTAAGCAGTAAATCTTGTTTTGTCAATTAAATATGTGACCAGCTGGTGTTTGACAGTTGCTTATCTTCCCACTCAGTGTCACTGAGGTTTGTTAAATGAATGTATTGGAGAGCATTTATGTTCATAGCTGTCTGAGTGTCTATCTTGGACCATAAGAAGAATTACATTTTATCATCAGTTTATGTAGTAGAAATATATCAAGTATAATAACTGATGCAATGGCTCATTAAAGTCTGGTTTTATAAACAATAGTGTTCTATCAACAACACAGAATACAAGTCAATAATTTTATTCTTTGGTCCACTTAACTGCAGAAATTACTCAAAAAACCACCTGAAGGGTTTTTCTTCTATTGCCTTGCTAAGTAGCCATATATAATACTATAAACGGGTTATTTTTGCAGCCAGCTGCTCATTACTACTAATTAATGGCCAGCTAATTATGACCTTGCACACATACACTAAGACAGTTTTGCCTTTCCTGGAAAAATGAATATATTAAGTGCATGCAAACTGTTTTCTAAAGATTTTAAAGCATTAACAGATTCAAATGGACATTTAAGAATCTGCATTTTCATTTTGGGGGTAACTTGTTTATTATATGTACAGTGGCTTAGTTTAGACTATTCATTAACTGTGTGTGTGAATGGGTGAATGTGATGTAGTGTAAAGCGCTTTGAGTAGTCGCAATGACTAGAAAAGCACTATATAAGTACAGTCCATTTAGTCCATTGACTGTAGCTCCAGTTGGTGATCATTGCCATGGAAGGGTTTGAGTTTGTTTTTGTGGGTTTTTGGAGGAATATCCATGATGTGAGCTTCCAATCCATGCTTCTAAAGTACAAGACATGCCTACATAAGGATATATAAAAGTGTCACTGAGTTTGAATCAACTACATTCCTGATCTCTCTACCGCTCTCAATACACTTTATGTGAACTTCTGCATTCCTTATGGTTTTAAAATGAACTCATCTAGATGTTTTGATAAAAGTGTAGACATGATTAATGAAAAACAAGAAGATGCGGTTAAAAACATGAAGTGTTAAATTTCCAGACAGGTAGTGAAAGTAGAATACCAAGAAAAGTTTTGGAACAAGACATATACTGTATGTTGCAATTTAGTCTAAAAAGAAATAAAGAACGTCTGCAAACTGAAATAGGGTGAAGGGGTGGTGGTGGTGGGGGAAGGGGTAGATGAGGATAAATATACATTCTCTGAACCTTTGAGTTAGGAGCACTATCTCCTCCTAGGGGAGATTTTTGACTCTGCTTCTTTATACTGATGGACTGGTACTTGATTATTTGATACTTTGAGTCATAGCAATTAATGACACAAAGACAAGTTTACTGTGAATGATTTGTATTTCTTCACTTCTTGTTGCAAGGGTTAAGGTTAGAGATTGAGGACAGGTGAATGGTAGTAGTTGGGTTGTAATGGAAATTTGTGTTTTTTTTTAACTGGTACAGACTATCCATAGAAATCTATTTAACTTGAGACAGACAACTGAAATGGTGGTTAAAACGCTATAGAGTGAATGTTCAAGTTAAACTGCAAATAGCAAGTTGTTCTTTTTTCTCCGCTGTGCCGGAGTTCTTCTGAAGACACACAGGGACATTGCAAATTTCTAAATTTACACTCTGCAACATTTTCACCCCAGCTGAAATAATGAGATTACACAGATTGTCTATTGGGAGAATGGTTTAATTCCCAGAATGGCTCCAATGTATTATGGCTTCCTTTCACTTGTGCTCTGTGCTTTTTTATAGAAACTGTCCATTTGAATCTAGGATGGGACTGGTAAAGTGGCGCTTCTGTCCGCCTTGCAGAATTCACTGTCTAGACCAAAAAAAAAAAAAACCGATCCAGTCTGCAGCTCATCGTATCAGTCACACCAGTCTACTTCTATTAGCAAATGACTAGCGGTGACTTCATTCATTCGTTAATGTTTTATCACTCAAATGTTAATGATTAAATCAACCATGGTATTACAATTAAGACTACAGTGATGGTAAAAATCATCACAAGTTTATAATATATATAATAATTGGGACAGTCCAACCCTGTAACACTGACAAAAAACACGCAGCCATTTCAACAGTCTGAACACTGACTTGCCCTGGACTACATGTGAATACTTCAGCAGCCATGTCAGATAAACAGCTGCTTCTGTCTCTGCTTTGTTTGTTGTGTTTTGCTCGTCTGACTCCTAACATATTGATGTTGATTGCGCTGACAGTTTATTGAATAGATGTCAGAATTTTTTACAGGAAACATCACGTGGATAAATGCCGGTGGAACAAGAACGGCATACACATAGGCACTCTAACTCTCTCTCTTTCTTTCTTTTTGTGTCTGTTCCTCTTTACCCTCCTCTTTTGTCCTCCTTTGCTCTTATTGCTCTCTAATTTGAGCAGTGAACTGAAGATCAATACATGCCGAGAAGTGACAGTGACAAATAAGGAGCACTGATTACATATTCATGCAAACACATAAAAAAAAAAAAAAACTACAATGGAAATAAAGTAAAGACAAATATTTAGTGTAGTGGTTCAAACATCTGTAGTCACTCTTACAACTTAACACTAAGGATTTACCCTGGATTCATGTAAATTGAATTCAGAGTACATTTAGCCGTCTTTATACCTGGTGAGAAGCTCAACAGGTTCCAAATATGAAACATGAGGAAGAAGCCACTTTGTGTCAGGCTCCAAATCACCCTGACAGGCAGCGTGTATGTTATTACTCTATGTAATTCAGTGAAAGCGAATGAGCTGAGAGCACGGACCGTGAGATTCGTTTTAAAGGGCTTTTCAGCTGGTGTATGACATAAATATTTAGAACAAAATTGACTTCATGTTGAATGGATTGGACAGTGAATGGATGTAATGTAGTGGATACTCAAACCTTCTTCACTCACTGCTTTGTGAAAAATGCTTAGGGTCACCAGAAGGAGTTCTTTTTGTTTAAAGTACAGATGTAATTTAGTGCTTACATGGAAGCTGATTTGGACTGTAATGAGCTGAAAACAATACTGGCATTGTTAAAACTGGATGAAAAACATCTTAACATTTATAGTTACATCCTTCAACTTGGGCAATTCCTGAATGAATGCACAAGTGGATATAGTTAGTAAGCCAACAAAGAACACACATGTACAGTAATTTAACCAATTTTTGAGTTACTGTAGGGCACATTTCCTCTCTATTCTTAACTATCTCCCATGCATTTTGGTCCCAATTTCATCTCTGTGGTTTCAGTGGACAGACTGGTTTGGGATGTTATAGTTTGGGACAGGGGCTAAGTTTAAGGGATAGTTCACCGAAAAAGTAAAAGTATCACTATCTACTCACCCCCAGTACAGTAGGAAGATGGTTTTAATTTCATTAGCCTGTAATGTAGCCACACATCTATGATGCCAGGTCAAAACTACATAACAGAACTAAACAGCTAAACAATGCAGCTTCGGGAGACTTTGGAGGCAGTGGATGAGCAGTATGGAGGAGTTTTGTTTATTTTTGGGGTAGTTTGATGTGGTTTGACTTTGGTCACCATAGACTGTAATGCTACAGGCTAATGTAGCCAGACCTGCGGAGATTATAAAGAAACTAAAACCATCTTCTATTGTACTGGGGGTGAGTAGATAATGACACAGTTTTACTTTTTCAGTGAATTATCCCTTTAACTTACCTTTAACCCCTGTCCCAAACTATAACATCCCAAACCAGTCTTGTCCACTGAAACCAAAAGAGATGAAATCAGGACCAAAATGCATGGGAAGACAGTCGGGCTGGGTAATGATGAAAAAATTACAATACCATGTAAATAGAAGCATTAAACTGCATACAAGTAAGAGTGTATGCATTACTGTGTGTATATAAACTGACTGATATACAGTATGTAGCTGGATTAAGCATGGAGGCAGTATTTTATATGGCACGTCTTGTCGATGCATTTAACCTGACAACACATCATTTTCAGCATTCTCATTCTGTATTTAAGTGTATCTTAGTATATGTCAGCTGTGATTCATACTAAGGACTGATTTATTGAATATAATATTAGCTTTTAATACTGCTGAAAGCTTCCTTTAAAGTTTAAGTGATACTGTATGCACTGCTGCTGGAAACAACCCCAAAATATAAATAAAAAAGGATCTTATGCTATTGCACATCCTCTTCATTTCACTTCATCTAAACTGGTGAGAGTGATAGAGGGATGAACGATAATTGTATAAAAAAGAATGAATGGAAGGAGTGAGCAGAGAAAAGAAGAGAGAGAGGAGGAGGAGGAGGAGGTACTGTCTGTGTCTCTGCATTGTGGGTGAAGGATTTATAAGGGTGAAGAACCTCATCCCGGTCAAAAATAGCACCAACCTCGTTTTAACAATGTGCTCTGACTCATGCAACCGACTGCTAAATAACACGCAACGGAGAGACGAGAGAAGGTAGACAAAAAACGTAGAGAGGAGGAGAGGAAGAGAGAGAGAGAGCAATCTTACTTTGACAACAGTGATCAATTAAAAACACTAAAAGATGCTCTAATAGCGTTTTCTGTTTGTAAATGCTGACTGTAATATAATATTAAATGAATCCTTATCATGAAACGTTGCAGCTAATTCAATACATGTTCAGTTTGGAGTCAGAATATACAAAACGAAAAGTCTAATGTAGGAAGAAAAGAGGTGGAGAGTAATGACATATAACAAATATCTAATCTAATCTAATTAACATATTTGAAAAACAATAGGGTTGGGTGCCAAGTTTCTGATTTGGTGAGACTTTCATTGCAACCTGACATTAACTATAATATACATTTCCTCAAATTCACAAAGATCTAAATGCCCTCTCGACTGTTCTCTGTCTTAGCAGCCAAGANTAATGATATATAACAAATATCTAATCTAATCTAATTAACATATTTGAAAAACAATAGGGTTGGGCGCCAAGTTTCTGATTTGTTGAGACTTTCATTGCAACCTGACATTAACTATAATATACATTTCCTCAAATTCACAAAGTTCTAAATGCCCTCTCGACTGTTCTCTGTCTTAGCAGCCAAGACTCCAAGAAATCTTGCAAAACCAAAAATCTCCATCTGAACGCGAAGACCGCCAAGATTCGAACACCCCTATAAGTGCCGCTAACAGTCCGTCAGACTACTACGTAATACGTTTATGTTGTTTCAACCCTCAGAATGATGGGGAAGGTGTGTGTGTGGGGGTATTGTGCCTATTTTTCACATTTCTGTTAGTGCATATGTAGCAAATTTAGCAAAATATGAATNACTCCAAGAAATCTTGCAAAACCAAAAATCTCCATCTGAACGCGAAGACCGCCAAGATTCGAACACCCCTATAAGTGCCGCTAACAGTCCGTCAGACTACTACGTAATACGTTTATGTTGTTTCAACCCTCAGAATGATGGGGAAGGTGTGTGTGTGTGGGTATTGTGCCTATTTTTCACATTTCTGTTAGTGCATATGTAGCAAATTTAGCAAAATATGAATGATAGGACAACAACAGCAGTAAGATCACTGTGTGTGTAACAATCAGAGCACAAAACAGAATCCAAATCATTAAAGTATCTAATCTATAAAGAAAGTTTTGAGTGATCAGTTGCAGCAAATTGAATCTAATCTAATCTAATCTAATCAATTTATAGCATAGATCACCATTTGTCCTAAACTCTGTAAACATTACAAAGTTCAAAAGTTAATATTTATTGAAAATCTGCATAGGTATGTTTATATTATAAAACATTTTATATATTTTTATATTTTCCTGCTGCTCACCGCACACACAAAGTGAGGAATGTGTTGTTGATGAACAATCTCACCACCACACCATGTAGTTCTATATTTATATATTCTAATCACAAAATAAATGAAGAAAAAATTATAAAGGGTCGTCTACACTGAGAATGCGTCTGCATTTAATTATTGATTATAGCATTTACAAGTACACCTATATGTATAGTAGCCTATATGTATATACCCCACCACTACCTTGTCATTACCTTGCTGGATAATAAAGGGCCACTTCTCATATCTGACCATTTGAATACAGTGTAGTCTACCAAATGAATACTAAATGAGTCTTATAACTAAAAAATATGCCGATTATATTTATATAAGTTGTTTAATATTATGTCATTCCACTGAAAAGACTGAATGATTCCTCCATTCTTTACACAGTCTGTGGCAAAACCAAAGAAAAACAATAGGAGAGACTTAGAGGAGGTAGAGAGGGACAGAATAAGAAAAACAGAATGAGACAAAGGTAGTGAGAGGTACTTGTAATTGTCTATAATTAATTGGCATCTCATTAATCACATCTAACCTAATGTTTCACTCCATGGTCCCAGACAATAGGCAGAGGGAGTGTGTGTGTGTGTGTGTGTGTGTGTGTGTGTGTGTGTGTGTGTGTGTGTGTGTGTGTGTGTGTGTGTGTGTNAGCTAACAGGGTGTTGTGCAGCAGCAGTAAATGAAATGGGTGGTTATCAAGGCAAACAAGCTTCATTAAGTCCAGTGTAATGACCTGTGTCACATTTCATCTCATCCTCTCTCTCCCTCGCCATCTTCTCTGTGTCTCTCCTCTTTCTTCCGCTTCCACTCGTCACAGATTGCTTAAAGGGACATTCGATTGAAAATTCTGAGCCATTTTAAAAAAAAAACCAAACAAAACAAATAATACCAACAGGCTGCGTTAATATCATTCATCCTGAGATACATGTTTTCCATAATGATGCAGTCGACCTTTAAAAATTTGGGGATCTCAGTTGGCAGAAATCATGTTCACATGTCAGTGGGCTAATGCTGCTTTCATATTTTGCTGAGTCATTACCACAGTATTATGCATGTATAGTAATAAGGAAAGTTGGTGAAAGACTTCTAGTGCTGATTAGGTAATCCTGCTGCTGGCTGTACAACAGCTTTGTTGATGTTGGCAAGACTTCATCATAATTCGGGGTCCTAAAAACCTTTCTATCCTGCTACGTATAAAAATAATTCCTTTAAATATTTTGTTTTCTTCTGATGTTCTTAAAATCTAATACAGTATTTAAGTGGTAACTTTTCCCTTTGCTACATAGTGGGTTTACAGATTTGATGAAGTTTACAGAATAAAAAATGCATTGGTAACATTGTTATTACACCAAACAAGTATTTTAAATGTTATATGAATTATGAATGAACAAATAGCATTCTATTCTATTCTAGTCTATTCTATTGCAAATTCTGTATAAGTATATTTTCCTACATAGTGATGGTACTAAGGTTTAGAGCAGGGGTCTTCAGTGTTTTCCAGGCCAACGCCCCCCCATTGATGGAGAGAGGCAACGAGAACCCCTACTTACAATATATATTGTATAAAATTGCGTTTTATATTAAACTGGTCATATAGCGCAATGTATAAATGTAGGTTGTTATTGTATATTCAATACTAAGATATTCAAATAATGCACAGGTTCATATATTCTGCTATCTGTCAATTATTTATTATTGAAAAATTCATATTGATTGATATCGATAATTAACAATACCGTATTTTTCAAACTTTTTCACATAGTTTTAACTGGTCCTGTGACTTATTCTCAGGTGCGACTTATATATTAAAATATATACTGTAATTTCACATGTTCGTTATTTTCACACTGAAAATAAGCAGTAAGACTCGCACAGTCTCCGTACACTTGCAGTCTCTGTGCAGTTGCGTTGCAGTGCATCACAGAGCATTTGCTGTCAACTGCAGTCTGTCATCAGAGGTGTACAGGGCTCTCAAATGTCATAGATTGAGCGTTGCGGTCACTCTTTATGGTCTTTTGTCACGCACTCCCGTCACACATTGTATTTCTCACACTGAAAAAATATAGACTGTAATATATTTTGTAGCTGCAGGACGACTGGCCGACACCACTGTGCCTGACTGTCTGACCCTGAACATACTGAGCAAGACTGCTGGCAAAACGCAGACAAGCTAACAGTGATAACAGGGTTCTGTTTTGCATTTGACTGTCTTCACACAGTCTCATGCCACAAAATTAATTTCCTCCCAAAATGCGACTCATAGTCTAGTGTTTACATTTTTTGCCTGGTGCGACTTCTACTCTTACAATACGGTAATTATCAAAAAAGTAAAGAACATACAGTGTATTTTAGGTGAGGCTCTGGCCATTTTATCAGGGATTAAAGCAAAATAAAATTTTCAGACTTTTTTTTTTTTTCCAGGCCAGGACTCATTTCTTTCACATTTTGACCAGGAAATTGCAATTTCAGTTCAGATCACTTGTTTTTTGTGGATTAATTTTAAACAGTCTTCTTGGTTTTATACTTGATAGATTTTATTACAATTACTGTATCATAGTGTAAGTGTAGCTATCACCTCCAGTTTTCACATGGTTCACTGTCTCTGTGTGACATACGGCTCTTTACAACAGAGATCATAATGCTGCTGCTGTGTTTTAAACATCACACAGTGTTTCAGTCATTGTTTAGGCCTGTTTGAACATCTATTAATAAAAAGGCCTGATAGACTTATTTATGATTTGGAAGGGGTGGTGTTGTGGAAAAGGTCAAACATAAATAAAAAAGCATGTGAAAATTGATATTCAAGCATGTCTTACAGAGAGAGACCTAAACAGAAGGTTGCGTCATTTTCTATGGCAGACTTTCATCAAGCGGATACAAATATCTGTTATTAATGTTAATCTTGATGTTTCATTAAGGGCTAGAGCATTAATGATCTCAAACAGAACATAAAGATTGAAAATTTTAAATCCCTCAGCCATCATTCAAAGTGCCTTGGCCAGTGCCTTGTGCCAGTAACCCTCAGGCTCCACAAACAAGGCTGAATTCCTTAAGACAACTTCAAGACCTGCACTGTCTTCTACTTATCTTAGACATTTTAACTGTATCCTGCATAGACACTAGTGAACTTACACATTATACTCATGCATACATATATATTGGTGGAGATAAGTATTCAGTAAACATAATTTCAAACATTCAGTGCTCTGACTTGTATTGGATACTTCTTGGAGAAGCCTTTGTTTGCAACGACAGTCTCTCCGAGTAGAGGGAGGCACTACTGAATCTTTATATTCACTTCTTTCCATGAATATTTAATTTGGTTGGGAAAGTCTCCATATGTATGTTTTGGATGGTTGTCCTGTTGGAAGGTCCACCAGGATCTCACCCTCATTATCCTAGTTGAGAACCCCTGTCCTGGAGGATGGCAACAGATTTATGGCTCTATTCATTTTTACTTTGATAATTTAGATTCTGCCGGTACCATGAAAATAGAAACTGCTTAATTCCATCATGGTTGTATCTCCAAACTTCACTATAGGTATGCCCAAACATTCCCCAAACATTGTGCATGGTGTTATTCCCAAAAAATGTCTCATCTGTTGAAACCACATTCTGCTAGTAATCTAAAAGCTTCTCCAAATGTTGTGCAGTAAACTTCAAACTTCAACATGTCTTCTCTTCAGCAATGGAGTCTTATAGGATTATCATGAATAGAGACCTTTGCCAATTGTTTTCTCTATGACAAATAAACCTTCTTCCTCCAGATCTTTCTTAAGCTCTTTCCAAGTGGGCTTCTCCTCTGACTACTTTTCTTATTGCCTAGTCAACAACCTTGCAAAGAGCCTTTATGCATAGAACTTCCTATATATTCAAATGGAATACAAGTGAAGTAATCTTCTTTTGTTGCATTAACAGCATTGAGCATAAGCACCATACCCACATAGAAAAAAAAATGTGTGTGATCCTTGAAGTACACGTGAAATATTTCAACGAACCACACAAGGAGGGGAGAGGCAGATGGAATCGTTAGGGAAGGTGATGACATTAAAATTCAAAGTGAAGAAGTAGAGGAGTGAAATCAGTGTAGGTCAGCCTGTCTGACCGAATCAAGCCTGATGCACACACACACACACACACACACACACACACACACACACACACACACACACACACACACACACACACACACACACACACACAAAGATGTACTGTAAGGCACAGGTATTGTAGAGATTCAACAAATACACAGTGACACACACGCATACTCAAAGTGCTACATGATGAATTTGTCCAGCTGAAGTGGAAATAACCTTCTCACAAAGATTCCCCTTGTCCCCGCTTTCTTCTTACACAGATACAAATGACTCTCAGCCAGATGATGTACCACACAAAAGATACTCAGGTCTTGAAAAGGTTACCCTGACATCCTTTATAATACATTTTGTTTCAGTTTTTGTTGCCCAATCTGCATTTATCTGATGTACATTTTTCTTCCCTTTTAACCTTTTCCATCACACTCCTTCTTTTCCTTCTCTTCTCTGCTGTGTTTTCGCATGAAGAGCAAACAACACAGCGATGCCAGGCACTGATCCTGAGTCACCAACTTCTGTTTCATTGATCTTGAAAAGCAGTGAAACTTTATTTTGTGCAATTGCTGCATTTGAAAGGGAAAAAAAGCACCATCAACAAATCCCTCGCAGGATATAAAGGTAAGCAAATACTTGGGTAATCAGATAATTGAATTATTATCTGCTCACTGACTTTTAATTGTTTTTATGATGAAAATAAATGAGTTTGTATCGGAGAATGTTATGAGATGAAGAGAGAGTGGATGTGTGTGTGTGTGTGTGTGTGTGTGTGTGTGTGTGTGTGTGTGTGTGTGTGNTGACTCATGAGGCATGAAGGGGCAGCATAGGGCATAATTTATACCTTCTCTTACACACACACTACTATACTCCCTCGCATGCTAAATTTGCTCATAAATACATGTAAAAGGTGTATAATAGTATGTGTGTATGAGTATAGTGGTATATGCAAGATAGTATAGTAGTGTATGTGAGAGAGTGTGAGAGTATAGTAGTGTATGTGAAAGAGTATAGTATGTGAGAGAGTATGGTAGTGTATGCAAGAGAGTATAGTAGTGTATGTGAGAGAGTATAGTAGTGTATGTGAGAGTGTAGTAGGGTATGCAAGAGAGTATAGTAGTGCATGTGAGAGAGTATGGTAGTATATGTGGGAGTATAGCAGTGCATGCAAGAGTATAGTAGTGTATGCAAGAGAGTACTGTTGTGTATGTGAGAGAGTATAATCGTGTATGTGAGAGTATAATATGAATAATGTCCCAGACAGACCCTCATAAAATGATGTGCAAACACGCATGCACAAAACATGTATTGTCCTTGAGCACATGTACATATACATAGATATACATGCTGAATACACACACACACACAGAAAAATTATATTGTTATCAAACCCCTCAAAGGGAGACAAAATCTGCTCTGGCTGTGAGGAGAAGGGACGTCGCAAGGAGGAGTCAAATGACAAGGACAGAAAAGAAATGAGTAAAGAGCTGTGCCAAAAATAAATAAATAAAAAGAAGACAGACAGTGTAAAAGAAAGAAGAAAAATCTATGCAACAGGAAAAGATGGAAAGGAGATGAGAGTATTCCACTATTTCCTCTACTAATTAAAACATTTTAACCTTCATATTCTGTTCATATTCTGACTCATAATCAGTGTGTGCACCAATTCACATTCATAAATTCACCATCAGTCATTAATGAAGAGTGTATTTTATTTATTTATGGAAAGAAATACACTGAAAATCACTGTTTTATGATCAAGGAGAATAATTTGTAAAATATAAAAGAATACAGGAATATATTTGCATACTAATTTTTGAATTTTTGAATAAAAACAAGACAAATTTGGATATNGATACAAATTTTTGAATTTTTGAATAAAAACAAGACAAATTTGGATATTTTCACAAATGAAAATGTATATCAGCTCATTTTTATTTTATATTTTATCTCATTTTTTGTATATTCAGGGTCACATTAAAAAAGTCCACCAAGAGCGTGTAGTATTTGGTGTTTTAAAAACTCTTAAATGTAAAAATGGACCCTGAACAATATGTAAGGGGTGAAATAGGTTCTGATTAAGTAGTAATAAGTCTTTACTGAAAGTATCAGTGAAAAAGGCACTCATCTTTAATATAAAATATTGTCATATTCATAGGCGGTGGGTGGTCCTGACGTTTGGAGAGGCTACCTGACCAACTTTTATGATCAACACAAGAAACTGCTGATGAATAAATATATCAGGCAATGCAACAGTCTCAGAAAGAATAAATAACAACCACAACAGGGCATGTGCTTCTTTGCTGTAGCTATTACTTTTCTCATACTTCCACTTTTTCACCCTGCTGTTGACTATCACCATGGCAACGCGTTATCACTCGCAACTCGTCGATGTAGTGATGAACGAACGGACCACAATTTTCCAGCATAAGATTTGGGGAAGCTTAGCCTCCCCTAGCCTCCTTTACGCGCCGCCTATGTCGACGTTCATAAATATCCACATACAAGTCTTTCTGTTTGATTCTACTGAACGACTCATTGTGGATACATAACATGCAGTAAGAACAAGAATCAAGAATCTTGCCCGAAACAAGCCACAGTGGACTTGTTGTGCAGGTCTTACTAATAAGATTAATGATAGCTTTATTCTATTAAGGAGACCCAGATAGCTACAACAGCATTAACAATAGCCCTGGAAGCAGAGTGTCTGAATGTAATTAAGTAATCATTGATGTTCATTATACCTGAGCTTTTCCTGCACTGACATCTCAGAGTATTTGCTAAAGAAAGCTAATACACACACACACACACACACACACACACACACACACACACACACACACACACACACACACACACACATCTGCTTTCTCACTAGGTCACTCTCATTAGATTCAGTTCAATTTGACTTGCAGCAATGGGTGGTATTCACACTTATTATTATAATGTGACACTCAAGACTGAACTTTTGGTATGCTATATATTATGGAGATTATATAAGAAAACTGCAGAAATGAGGGTGTTGACTTGGTTAGGTTACATCAGAGGTCACTAACAGGTGAACTGTTGTGTGGATCTAGACCCTGACGCTGTAACTGATGAAATATTGAGGATTGTTCAATTTCGTACAAGCATTTGTATTTTAACATGCCCAGCTTCTCCAGCTATTACGGTAAAAGTGGAGCGGCCCTCTGATATTCACAGACCACGGTGCAAGAGCCATTGACTTAACACTGTGAGATTCTTTTTTATTTTTGCAAAATTAAGCACTTGTTTTATGTCTTTTATATCCTCTAAATTATTTTTATCAATATCTTATTTACAATTTTAACGTCTTATGTGAGCTGTTATGTCTTTCATTTATTATTTTATACAGCACTTTGGTCATCTGTGATCTGTGAAGTGTTTAACAAAGAGAGTTGGATTGAACTTCATCTAAGAAGCACAATCAAAAGCTTTCTTAATGCACTGTCTCTTAAAATGCCTTCTTTATTTTAAATGAGATATAATGTATTTAAAATGTTCTCCTTTTATCCTTCTTTTATTCATCTTATTATTCATTTGAAGCCTACAATTTCAGTTTAAATACTAATTAATGTACAGTATATACACATATTTTAGAATTCTACTGTATTCATTTGACAGTCCACCATGGAGCCAATAGACACAGATGCTGATGGAGCTACAATGCTACTTCAAGGTACTGAAAAAAAACAGACATTATGATGTTCACTTAAGGAAATTTCCACTAATTGGACCTCAGTGAATTTTAATGGAATAAAGGCTGGTATGGTGGAAAACAAGATAAATGGGCTTTGAGATGGGTAAAGGTGATGATGGTGATGGCTGTAAAATTATGCAATTCCACCACCTCTGTTTTTCTGACCCAGTTGTATATCACTGCAGACAGTCAAATTAAATATGCAGGAAGCTTTATCACAAGGTGCCCGACGCTTGAACTTTGTTAGGTAACTTAGACACTTTTTTTCACCATTCTGAAACAACCTTTTTGAAGTCTCAACAGACTCCTTTTCCTTCCAATTCATCATGTCTCCAGCTGCAGCCTTTATTTCAGGTGAGCGTGTGGTGTAAATGAACGTGCATTATTCATTAGGTGCTGTTCTGATTGGCTGGGGGTGCAGGTGGGGAGTGCAACTCGAGCCAGTTGGGTTAGGAGCTCATTAATAATGCCAGATCAGTCTGCTGGAGGAGATGCAGAGGTCTGGTCTGTAAGCAAATATGAATGTAGATAAGTTTTGTCAATTCATGATATTTTATAAACATATTATATAGGTAGCATATAGATGTAATGATACTGTCTCCTGTTTATTATACTGTATATGTTGCCCCTGTGGTTTTGAAATTTGCACTAGTTTTTATTTTCATTTAGTTTTTCAGTTTGCTTTTTTAATTTCAGTTTAGTTTAGGTTAGTCTAGAAAGTATTAAAGTAGTTTTAACTTTAGTTTTAGTCTGATTTTTGGAGAAAAGCCTTGATTTATCGAAGCTGAAAAGGATGAAATAATGCTTGACACTGAGTTTGTGGAGGCCTTGATGCGGTGCAGCTGTCTGTGAGCTTACTGTTTGCTGCTCTCTCAACTCCTGGAACACTTAAATTAGTAGGATTTTTCTCTTTTAGGTGTCCCTGTCACTCTTCATCATGACACTTTTACTTTTATCTACTGCAAGGTTGAAGTCTAAATATTCCCATATTGAGCTGTGACATTTTCTGCCTGGAACTACAACTTCTTTCCCAAAATAATAAAAAAAAATCACAAATTGCATGTCAAGCATCTTCTACTTGTGTATTATGCAGCAGCCAGCAACCACAGTACTGTCAAACAGCATGCAGTAAAATTCAAAGCCGATTGAATCTGCAATTTTGTTTTGTTTTAGTTCGTTTTGCATTGTTCATTGTCATTTTTATTTAGTTTTTTTTAAACCATTTCATGCACAGTGATCACTGCAGGGACAGCTATTCAAAAGCTATTTTTTTATGTATGAAAACATCCCAGATACTTCCACTAAATCGGCATTAAATCCCTCCACTAATTACCAATAAAATATATAGAACTGATTTTAAGATTATTTTGCGTTTAAAGCTCTTAATGCTGTGATGTCAGCCTTCATTTCATCTGAATACTTTTCAAGACTTATTTAATAGTAATTAATCAATCAATCAATCAATGTATGTATCAATTGGTCAGCTTTCTGTCTGGCAATCTAATTTCATTCTCTGCACATTGTTTTTCTGTGTGAGATGGAAGAAACAAATGATGAAATGTTCAGTTCTCTGCAGGCCTCTGATAATAACACCATGGATAAAGTTTGTCAAAGTTCACTCAAAGTAAACAAAGTTTGTTGCTGACGTCCGAATGAGGCTAACCTGGCATAAACCAATCTACATGATCATGCTTTTTTTTCCCTCTCTCAATTTGTTTTTTTTTTTTTTGTGTGTGTTGTTTTATCAGTCTTTTCTTCCTGTTTTGTCGTTTTTCGTTGTTTTTCTGTGCTCGCCTCTCGGTCAGAGGTATCGATGTGTGAGAGACAGAAGGGTCTGCATCTTAAGGTTGTCTAATGCAATTAACTTGACCACTGGGTTTTTATCTGTGTGTGTGTGAGGGAGAGAGAGAGAGAGAGAGAGAGAGAGAGAGAGAGAGAGAGAGAGAGAGAGAGAGAGAGAGNGGAGACAAAGTTAACACGGATGGTCTTATGAGTCGTATTCTAATCATGTGTGTCTAGGGTGAATAACATGTGTTTGTAACCATCTTCAACATCAATGGACAAATTAATGTGTGTGTGTGTGTGTGTGTGTCTACATAATGGACCTCTATACTCCCCTTATTTTCCAGACCAGTGGCTGAATCATGCTGAATCATGTTTCAAGTGGAAAACACAAGGGTATCAAGTCACCTCAACCAAACACACACATACACACTCGCACACGCACACACACACAACATTATGCAACCCTGTCTTACATCAAAACGTATCACACCTACGTTGTTACACAGTGCAAAACATAGCCATCTCACAATTTAGGAGGCCAAATTGAGATAAACATTTTTTCTTCCCCATTATTTTCCATAGGACTGCATCTACAGTCCATCAACAAAAACAAGAATAAACTCATTAAATATTGAGTCATAATTTCGTCACTATTTCACCACCTTTTTATGAATGAAATGTTAAAAAAGGTGCGTGAGTAGGCAGCGGTTCAGAGGGATTTCCTTGGAAGCACATGACATCACTACGGATTCCACTCTTTGTATTATTATAATTTTGTGAAGAAATCTTTGCCATAACGAAAAAAGTAGACAACATATACATTCACTCAAGGGAGATCATAAAAATAAGATGCACATTTCTCACTAGAAATGTCATCAAAATGCAATTTAATGCAGAAACTATATCAAAATATTGTATTTTACACTGAGGAGAAAAGGAATGACTGCTATTTTATTTGTTTTCGCAGCCAAAATATTGAAAGTAACAAGACATAGACGCTTGTACATACAACAAAAACAAAGTACAGTAAACCCTCGCTGTATCGCGCTTCACCT
>JANJYP010058719.1:0-34942 GCA_024605115.1 Rastrelliger brachysoma
CACAGCAGCAACATTATGATCTCTGTTTTAAAGAGCCATATCACACAGACGGAGAGGACAGCTATACTTATGTTATTGCAAGTCTAATTAAATTTACCAGTGTAAAAAGCTAAGAAGAATGTTTAAAATTAATCCACAAAAAGTGTGTGGTTATTTGAACTGAAATAATCATTGCATTGAAATTAATTTAAATACTATTTTCTATATCCTGGTTAAAATGAGAAAGGAATGAGCAGAAATTAAAAAGTGGTTTAATTTCCATTTCATACTCAGAAAAACAATTGACACATTGCCCTGGCCTGTAAAAAAAATCTGTCAAATTTTAGGAGCAGATTTTTTTAGCTTTAATCTCTGATAAAAAGGTAAGATCTGCACTCAGCATATTTATTTCGTTTTTTGATAATTATCAGTATTAATAAGTATGATTTTTTTCTATAATCTATATGTTTTTGCTATATTGCCCAGCCCTAAATCCAACACACTGTAGTGAACTTGGACCTGTCACAGACAGCGGTTGTATAAAAACGTGAATATATGAACCTGTGTATTATTTGAATATGTTAGTATTGAATCAATCAATAACAATAACTCCATCAGTTTGGGAGTCTTGGGTGTGGATATCACCATGGCGTGTGTTAGTAATAAGTGTTGTCCAAGGCATGCAAGCAAAGACAGTGGAGCTTTTGTTGATCAAGGTTGTTATATTAGCATTTGTAAATGAATATTTTTATTATAAAAATGTCAAGTGGAACCTACTATTTTTCTATAAAAGTCTCTGATACACAAATACCACACAAAGCAACAGACTTGTTTGCAACATCGATAAAAATACACTGACTATTAATCTGCAAGTTTTATTACAGCTCCCCTGGTTTAAAATGTCCTTCATAAGCTTAAATAAATAATTATTAGTTTTAATGTTTTATGTTCACAGAGCATTCAATTTCAGTTTTTCTTTTTCTCCCAAAGCATGTCTGCCCTAACTGTATATGATCAATAATTAGATGTTATAATTTCATACTGCAGTAAATATCAAAACATATCTAACTAATGAATACCCTTCATTCGTGAAGTTGTAAAAGCAAAGGAAAGCTTTGTTAAGAGACATTTAAAAGTTTTCAGGAAGAGAAAAAAATATTCTCAGTAGCAACACTCACACTTGTGCTTCAAGTTGTTATGTCTCTCCACCAGAGTCACAGAGACAAATTATTGTAATTTGCCGAAAAAGTTATTCTATCACTACTCCCTGTCTCAAGTTGCCAGACAGTGGCGCCATTCTTATATGCTTCAAAACAGACCTGGTCTTTCCCATATGAAAGTAGTAGGCTAAATGCAAATAACCAACCTTGGTGTGGGTGAACATAATTGCACAGCTCCTCCCTATTCTCCACTGTTATAAACGAGTGTTTAGGCGAGGGCTGATCCCTGATTAACGCTGATTCCCCAGTGTTTAATAGCACTCAGTGCAATAGAATGGCAAAGTAAAAACAAACAGATGAGACTACTCCCACGTGGTATCGGAGCACAGATGGAGAGAACTTATAGATGGAGATGTGGAGCTGGCAGAGGCTGGAGTCTGAGCAGGTGTTTGGACCCAGCATGGACAGCATGTACTGCCATTTATAAAGCGCCCGGGAGCCAGTGGGACAGTGTAGGCCACAGGGTGGAGAAGAGGCACACAGGACAGACTGTTCTTCTACCATGGAAACTAGTATTATTTCTACTGCACCAGAAAAAAAGTGCAGAGCAACATGCTAGGTGCTGTCTTTCTGGTTCAATAAACTTCAAAAGGTTTTAAAAACTCAACAGTTCTGATTGATTAAGACATTGTTAAAGTGGCATATGAAATTGTCATAAGCAGATGTGAGCTAAACAGATAATTATGAGAAAATTTGTATTAGGTGAGTAGCACACAATTTGAACTATCAAATACCGAATTTATCTCATGTATCAGATACTTTATCAAATATTTTCCACGCAGATCTAAAATTAAACTCAGACTACAGAGGAGTGGTTGTTTAAGGCTTGCTATCTCCCTTCCTCGTGTGGGCTGGAAATGGTTTCTCTGTGTGAGATGGTTTCTCAAGAGTGTTGCTGAAATGCAGGGCAGCCTGCTGTGATCCTAGGGCACCACCTTATAATACAGTGTCTTCCTTCAAGTAACACTTACCAAGCATGGAGGACTCCAACGTGGTAAACAACTCTACACAGTCCATCATTTGACATGAAAGGGGAATGCAGTCACCAAATTCTTTTCTCTTTTATCTCAAAAAATATTTGCAGAGTAATTTTGGACAGCAGTGAACATGGAAAATGAGAAATGTGACCAAGTTGTGAAATTCCACATTGAGGATATGCAGAGCAAAATGTTGTTTTAATCACTCTGCAAACCTTTGAAACCCACAAATAACCCCCTAAGGCAATCACAGAGCCTTGGATAAGACATTCTTTTGATGTTCACTAGGAAAGTAATGTGCTTCGTGGGAAAGAAAACCTTTCAAGGCTACTCCTTTTTCCCCCTGCTTCTGAATTGAATTGGTGGCGTCCTTGCATTATACATTCCCCATTTTACAGAAGATTGAATTAAAACATCCTTTGTCATCAGAAACATTGCTCAGTTTGTAAAGTGACCAAGGCATGACTATGAATAATTATGTGGGAGACAGTGCTCTAAAGTGGCCACAGATTTTCATTAGCACCTCCAGATAACAGTGGAGGGAGAGAGGGAGCGAGTCTCTGGGTCTGTCTGTATCAACAGTGATGTATCACACAGCCCTGTGAGTCTTAACCGTTCTATTAGGAGCTCTGCTGAGGCCCAGCCTGTCAGTGGGAAAGACCTGCAGAGAGCCGGACAAGATCAAGAGCAACTTCCTCAAACACACTTCAGGAGCCAGGGCCATCAATCTCCCCGACTGTGACCGGCGGGGTGGCCAAGGGGCAGGACCCCTGCAGAAGCAGGGCCTGGCTCAGAAGTCTGCACAGGTAGGGCCATTCATCCCTATCAGCCTGACTAAAAATGAATAAGCTCATGACCTTCACAGTGGGGAGAGAGGGTTACACCCTGGGTAGAAAAGGGAGAAAAATCTCATTTTCATCAGCATTTCTCTGGACACCAAACAGCATTAGCCTGGGAAAATGCTGAGGTTAGGTTTGTTTTGTTCCCCTAGTTGGCATCCTAGAACAGCATGGGAATTTAGCTGGTTAATGTTGTGAGAAGGACAATTTGTACAATATCATCTGGTATTCTCAAAGTGTTTATGTACAGTACATGTTTGAGTTTGAAGGCCTACAGTCAAGCAGCAGTATAATGATCCAAATTTAAGGTGCCACTTTGTTTCACACATGATATCAATCTGTTTTGGTGATGAATTAAGAAACTTACAGGGCCTTTTGAATGAGAATTAAATTGAATAAACAAGTAGTTACAAAGTTAACCATGTGGTATTTTTTTAGCTCTAAATCTGGAGCTAACTATAAATCATATCATTTACTGTGACACACAGCTGTTTCAAATATTGAGAGCATATTAAAATTTATCATTATCAACACTGTCCACAAGTGCATCAGTTTGCCTGTTACCTGTAATGTTTAAAAAGTACAATATAAACAGGAAATAGTACATTTATGCCAAAAATCTTAAATAAGATCCTTGGGCAAAAACCAAGAATCTAAAACCATCTCCTAAAATGAACCAACCAATCCAGCAGAGCTTTGTCTAAAATAACAATTATCTTTAAGTAAAATGGCTGTGGCATATGACTTTTATGAACTGCAGTTATTTGCAATTAAAATCAATATTACAACAACAGAGCTCTGATGACAACGTATGCTATGCAGGGGTTACTTGAAGAAAGATAAATATTTTTATTGTTTAAATGTTTTTCTTATAATAAAATTATAATTAAATCAGGAACAGTTAAATTTCAAACAAAGTAAACATAAAGGCAATACTGAAACAAATAACCTTGTGCCTCACGAGGGACATTTTTGGCTTTTGTCCTCTCAAGTGTTTTTTCTTTTTTTTTTTTTTTTTGCACATAAGATAATAAAGCATCAAAATTAATGTTGTTGCTATGCACTGACACATCCCAGACTACTATACTACTATAAAATATACCCCTTAGTATTTAGTATATGGAAGATAATTAATTCTGGGGTTTGGGGGGTTGTTTGTTTTTTCATTTTGTAACATTGTGGCATCATATCAAAAACTGGCATTTAGCAGATTTAATTTCTGAAAATTAATTTTAAAAATTGTAGTTATGATCAGGACTGACTTTTTTTCCCCCCACAAACATGGAAAATAATATTATTGGAGTGCGGAACTTTTGTTTCCCCCTTGTGGCAGTGAGAGTAACTATAAAAACACAGTAAACATGTGCTTATATGATAGTCTCTGTTGTAGCCCCCTCTGTTACAACTCTGCAGTGGATAAATTGTTTTGAGTGTCACATAGTCCCCACAGCCCTGTCCTGCAGCCTGGATTCACTTGCAGATAAATTTGCAGCTAGATGAGATGATCCTGATTAGGGCATTTAGAAATGGAGTGAAGGGTTTGGAGGCAAACTAATTTGGAATTTTAATTGCTTCCTTAGCTAGAGTCGTCTCATCATGTCTGTCCTTTTAGGCATATGCTTCTGTGAGTTGCTACTGTAATGTTTGCGTGCATGTTTCTTTAAGCAGTGTATTGCTGCTCAAAAAACAAATCCTGAAATATCTCTGGGAGTCAAATAAAGTCAAAATAAAGGCTTATTAATGTAATTTCAAAATTACTATCCTATTATATATTATACTGCTATGTATTATTATATACTGTTTGTTCAGGCTTAGGTATACAATAATATATCGTCTGCATATGCTGGCATTTGCTAACTGTGTTACATTGTGTTAACTACTTTTATAATATTATCTCATGTCTTTTTATTTTCTATTCTCTATTTTTGATTTCTGTTCAATGCATAATACAAAAATCAGTGGGAATAAATGATCCCCTTGTTTGGTACTTTTAGATACACCATGAACTGTGACTATACATAGCTTTAAAAAATTTATAAAGGTAATGTCTAAATCAACTTTCTTTAAGACTATCCGTATACAGATTTCTGTGTTTGACTAACGAACGCCTTGATTTATTAGTTGTGGTATAATTTTTGCTTGTCTAGTAGCCAGTATTGTCAATAGTCAATGTGCAATTGGCCTAAAGGATGAAAAATCTGTAGGATTGATTATGTCAGTGCTTTGGGTGCACATACAAGACTTGTAAAAGTGATCAATTCACCTGTTTTTATCTGCACATGAGATTTATTAACAACAAGGAATATGCAGGAAGTTGCAAGCCAAATACTTATTTTATTCTTTTATTTGATGCTTTATAACCTTAGATGTTTTTAGTGTGGTGACCACATGGTGACCAAATAAGAGAAGTATGAATTCAACAAAAGCCATAATTTTCCCTTTGTGGCATGTTTTTCATTAAAAAATGATTGCTCTGGATATAGCTCATTCTTTGTGTATGATACTGGATTAGAAGTGCATTCATATGACTTACTGTACGCAACCAATTCATATACCTTCAACATTAATTTGTTTGTCTATTCATGTGGCACAGCAAAACAGCAGAGCATATCATTTCCTTCAAATCCCATTGGTGTCTCTTAATTAATTACATTTTTTTTGCCTCACCTGCACATTTGGTCCTGGCCCTCAGAGGGGGTCCGGGTGCTCCAGTGCCTCCCTCCAGAGGTCTGGTCAGCAGAACACTGATCTCGTACTCTGTATCAGGGTCCAGGTGGCCGATTTTATGTGTGGTCTTGTCTACGGGCTGCAGGTCATACATGGTGCCAGACACAGTGCGGTACTCCACCTCCCTGTCGATGATTGGGCCATCTCCATTGATAGAGTTAGCGTTTAGTTGAATCCATAGGTAAGTGGCACCGACAGCGGTCAGTTGTGGTGGTGCAATTGGAACTGGGGGCTCTATGGAAACAAAAAGAAAGTAAGAAAGTCCTTAAAATATGAAAAGTTTTTCTTCTAATCTGTGTATAAAGCAATGACATTCCCACAAAAATGTAGATACATAGTTGGACTAAGCAAACAAGATACTCAAAATCCATTTTTTTTTCTTTTAAACAATCACAATCCTCTTCAAGCATGTGAAGAATATCTTTATGTTTTTCCAATTATCAGGGTCTTTAAGAGGAGCCACATAACAATCAATAGTTCCAGCTTGAAGAATAAAATATCTCATCATCAGTTGTACACTGACTGAATCATGTAATCATTCACATTTTGAAAGTGACTGCAACTTCTGAGAGAGGACTAAATGAAGTGACCCAGACCTTGGAAAATGCAGGCTCCTTGAACAACATATTGATTTTAATCCTTTCTGTGGAAAAGCCTTGTAATTGACAACTACTGTAATTGTCATCGTTCTTGTCTAATTCAAGAGCTGGTGTAATCTCTCTGCTCATAACCTTTCGTGGATGTTTGTAATTCTATAAAAAAAAAAAAAAAACAACAAAAAACTATGTGGCAAAGCTTTAAACATAACTCTAAACTATTCTAACTTTTACAACATTNATTTGTAATTCTATAAAAAAAAAAAACAACAAAAAGCTATGTGGCAAAGCTTTAAACATAACTCTAAACTATTCTAACTTTTACAACATTATTAACATTGTCTCCTACAAATTAGTTCTTCCCACAACTGAGTTACCATATGTTTATATTACACAGTAGTAGCCAATTAAAAACATTTTGGCATTGAATGTCTTACAAATACACCCAATATAAATATTCTGTCTGACTAGTTGAAAAAATGCATTCCAGTCAGCATTGCCTTTCTATCAAGTATGATTTATACTATAAAATAGCTGCATATAAATGAGATTTGTGGGAGATATAGTTNGATATAAATATTCTGTCTGACTAGTTGAAAAAAATGCATTCCAGTCAGCATTGCCTTTCTATCAAGTATGATTTATACTATAAAATAGCTGCATATAAATGAGATTTGTGGGAGATATAGTTTGAGTGTGTAGGGACTGTAGCTTTTTTTGGATTCAGATGCACAAGTTTCAGTCCTTCTTATAAAGAACAAAGTAAATCTATGTGCACATGCCCCTAAAAGAATAAGCAATGAAGCAAAAGCCTCATTTATCTTAAGAAGTCATTCAAGTCATCAATCAATTATTCTTGAGTGCTCGATTCAAACTGAGTCAAGATGCGTGACTCGCCACCCGCCACAGTATTGTTAAAAGTAGTAATGGGTGAAATATTTCAATACTAAACTATTAATGTTTGTGCACTCCATAGGGCCAACATTGTGGGGAGTTTCATATGTGAGGCAGAATTTGTGACAATGAGAAATGATTGAAAATCCACAATTAAAACAAATTATTATTTTAAATAACATGAAACTGAAATCTTTGGTTAGAAAGAACATATTCACTGACTCTATTGCAGATATTTAATGACCAACAGGTAAGGATTCTTTCTCTCCACAATGAACAGTACAACAATTAGAAATTAATCTATTGGGCCCTTTTGATTCTTCGATTTGTGTCCATTTGGATGTGTAGAAAAAAATCTTCAGCCTTTTCAGTATAAAAGTATCTCCCTCAGACAAATGCAGTCTTCAATGACAACCTTGGAGATGACCTTTCTCTGTTATGTCACCCACATTTGTCTAATCTTGCTTAACCTTGTGCCATTTCGGGCTTAATGGGACTTTTTGAAATGTCAGAGAAGTTATTTCAGCTCTGTTAATAGAAACTTCTAAAGTCTAGAAGTGTAGTTCAACACTTCCATGCTCATTTTTTTAAGTCACCTTTGAATACATAACAGAATAAAGAATACATAAATAAATGAGCACACACTGATTTTCTTAACATGCAAATTTGCCTATGGTATATTAATAACACAAATTATTATTTCATTAATTACATGTTCTATTTTATTCCACTCACCATTCAACTATATAGTCAACAAGAGCAAGTCCTTCTCCACTATCACTCAATGATTTCTTTCATGGTTTCAATATGGTCTCCTGGTGCAACCAAAAACCTGCCATTGTCAAAACAGCTAGCTTTGACCCACAACCAGGGCACTGCTTAGGAATCTACTCTTGTCACGTACTACAATAGGTACACATCCCAGAGGCCACGACAAGTAGCTCTAATGAGCACACACATGTAACAGAATAATGCCATTAGTCGCCTGGCTGCTTCTCATGGAGTTGTCATGGAGGGGGAGAGGTCTCCAGGCACATTAGGAGTAGGCTAAGGTGTCCTACAGAGAATTGGAGGCTCTCTCTAAGCAGATGGTTACCCAATAGTGACCTCTGTTGCAGGTCCCTAAACTCCCTTTAATCCAAGCTTCCAGTGTTCCTGTCAAACATCACCTAAAGCGAACCAGCTAATCCAGCAGTTCATCTTCTGCAGTGACACGCATTGCACCAGCCTACATGTTGAAGCCAGACAGAAGAACAAGTTCATCCAAAATCTGGGTTCCCCACTGGCATGTTTTAATGGACCTTTATGATCTGTTGTCATGTCTTAAAAGGGGTTTAACTGAGTTAAGTGGCAATATGCTGTTTCATTTAAAGGGCATAAAACAGGCACACTGTAATCTACTCCCTAGTACTGTATTTATTTAAAAAAATAAAACACAATAGTAGTATTGTATTGTAATAGTGTTTGGCATTTTTGATATTGCAAAAACATTAACAGCTGACATTCACTATTACAGGACCATGTAATTTATTTTATTGCATAATAGCAAAAATAGTAACTTACCACATTTACAGGAAGTACTCAGAGGAATTTAATCTAAGCATATTAAAAAAGAAGAAGGATAAAATAATCAGCCCTATACTGCAGAGGAGACAAGTGTAATGCAGGTTGTTACCAGATTATGTTGACAAATTTGCCAACATACTCATTCCATGATGACACCTTATGATCCACAGGACCAAATGGCTCTCCATATTTGACAAGTTGTGTGCTCATGATTCAGATATGACTGGGGTACAGTGTGTGCAACTTTGCAACATAATGAGAAATTCAACCAAGTAATATCCACGGCAGTTATTACATCTTTTATTTATCTGGATTGACTTAAATCTGTCATTATCTTATAATATGACTGTCATACTCTGTGATATAAGTGGCACAAGGTAACAGCCCTTCTGTCATCCAATCAATCAACTTTATATTGAGAAAAAAATATTTTGCACTGTTTGAGACGAATGCCACTGCTCCCATTCCGTCTGATTTCTGGTGAAATCACTTGAGACCACTTCTGCAGCAACACAACTAAGCAGCATGATGTATTATAGCAATAAGCATTTCATTTAACTTTGAAAACTTGCTGCCTCACAAAAGCAACAGCAGCTTACACTGATGAAATAGCTCCTGTAGGTGCAGTAATCCTCTGTTCAACAGCCATAGCAGACGCACTGAAAATAACGGATTACCGGTGTGAAATACACTCAAGTGCTGGAACACTTTAGGATATTAACAACTCATTTCCCACTGTTTAATCCTCACGAGGCGGCTTCGTAGCATTGGGACCCTGGACACAGGACTGAACTGCGTGCTGCTGGCTGGAGATGGGGGTGACAGTACGCAGATGACAGTGGCGGCCATACGTAAGGGTCAGCAAGCATCTGTTGTCATGATGTTGACCAGACAGGCAAACGGCCTGGCGACAGCTGCGTCCTCCTCTACTGCAGCACCTGCCTGTCAGCCAGAACGCAGTCTAAAATGCACACTCATACACACTCATATGCAACGCATGGACCAAACACCCAAAGGACACTAACAACCAACACAGTAACACTGCACTTTCATATTTTATAATCTGTAGATTGTTAAATTGCAGTAGTAGATAACTCATTTACTCTATAGACATGCCAGCAAACAGTAAAAAATGTCAATTCCCAATTTCAAACTGCTTGTAAAACCTAGATTTCATTTACAATACCATAAAACAGAGGAAAACAGCAAATTTTGTCATTTGGAAAAGTGTAAAGAGCAAATGTTTGCATCTTTACCTAATAACTAGCTTGGATGATTAGTCAGTGCTCATAATTCACAATAAAATTTCTTTCCATTGACTTATTGATTATCGACCAATCATTAAAACCTTAAAACACACATACACATGCACACCACCCACTTGCCATTCACCACACAGAGCAATAATGAGTGCTGCCATTCTGCTCTGTTGTTAGATTAGTTATACCTGACTGTTTATAAATCCTTCTTTCATTTGCCTGTAAGATCTACTGAGCCTCACTTGTTAAGATGCAAGAGGTCTCATTACGTTGTCCGCTCTCCTAATTGGGCTGCTGTGAGTACAGAATTGATCTGGTCCTGATATGAGGAGAGGCAGACACAGGAAAATGATGAGCGTGACTGGCTGGCCTTCGATTTTTGGTGGCTATTCTCATTAACGCTGACACTGCCACGCCTCGGCAAGTTTGAGTTGGTAGCATGGCCTAGAATACTATGTTGGAGCTCAGCGAACACTTTGCATGGTCCAGGTGATTCTTACCAGGCCAAGAAAAGAACCAGCACTTGGACAGGGAGTAATTATCCCCCTTTCAGAACCACTGGCTGCACTACAAGAGAGCCCATCACATAGGGGCACGGGGAGGGGTACTACAGCAGGCCAATCCGTATGGCGCCCTGGAAATACATGCAGTGCACTTCCACATAAATCTGACCGAATACTGGCATGAAATGCAGAAGTGATTATCTGGGATAATCAAGCATTCACTTCCCTCATGTTGAAGAAAAAAGCAGTGTATGGAAATGAGGGGTGGTGGTTGAGAGAGCCGGTGTGCGACTGTAGCTGGCTCATAATCCACAGAATTGCTCCATGGTCACTCCTCCAAAAACGAGTCACGGACATGGTGAATACACATTTAAGGAGGATTTACGGCAGCAGACACATTGCTAGGAAGGTTAAGCACGTGTTTTATGACTGGTACGATAAGGGGAGATATCAGCTTTTTTATGTGTGACACTTATAACCGTGAAAACGCCTTTTTTCTTCCTCTGACGACTTGGCTTATGTCACAGTCATTTAGGTATAAAATCTCTGCAGAATTTAAAGTGAGATGCATTACAATATTTGATAAATGCTTAAATCTAGAAAATTAATGTATTTTAAATATTTATGACAAAGGCACTTTATATTTAACTGGTTTGTCTTGAGTAAAACTGTATCTAGTAACACATCAAAAGCAGCAAAAATATTGCTGTCTAGCAAGTAAGTGCAAGGATGCGCAGGTGATTGTGTTGCTGAATTTATGCACGAGTGTGGTTTTGAGTGCCGCCAGTATGTCAGTAAATTTTCTTTGAGTACACCACTGAAACCCACTGATACACTTGGGCAGGGAGACTTTATCTCTCTCTTCACTCTGCTGTGTCTAGGCCTGGCCATTCTCGCATGATTGACAGACCTCGATCTGGACAGCCAGGATTAAACCTATCAATCACATAAAGCTCTGAGACAAAAAAAAAAAGAAAGAAAAAATCAGGGCAGTAAATTCAATTGAGAGCACAGGGAGAAAATTGAGGTGAAGAAATATAGAAGGCCATTACCAGGCTATAGGGCTGTAGGAAAGTGAGGCCTTGCAGGATTTAGTTTCAGACGACTCCATAAATTCATATCAAATGACTGCAGGAGTAAAATATCAGTGGGGTTACTGTAAACCCTGGTGCATCTTGCCTTTGTGATCTTTTAGGTGGAATTGTGTTCAGTCAAGGACAGCCTTTATACAGGAAGTATTAAAGTCCTCTGACTAACAAATCAACATAAAAAAACAATATTTTTAGTATCGCCTTAGAGAACATTTTCATTTACGTACATGCAGTGCTTCCTGTTTATCTCCTGTTGACTTTGCTGTATGCATGGAGGTCATTTGGTTGGAAAATATTCCTGCTGTCTGTGCTGTGTTCATTTGGATAGGCAGTGTTTGTGTTTCTCTCTGCTTTGGGACCAGTACTTACGTTTTATGGTTAGTTCCCCATAATTGGACACTCCAACCCCTTTGTCTGAATGGACGATACAACGGTAGCGGCCTGAGTCGCCCTTGGTGGTGTTCTCCACATCGAAAGTGCCGATGAAGCGCCGGTTGTTCCAAGGTTTAGTGGCTTTCATTGGGGCCTCCCGTCCACCGATGCCCTGTTTGGAACCGAGACAAACACCCCAGTGAGCCTCCGAAATGGAAAGGTTTAATAAGCAAAGTGGCCTGACCTTGTGTGTTTCAGAAACTCTGGTTGCGTGTACTTGTTGTTTTTTTCTCATGCATGTTTGTTTGTGTCCTATCATTCCCATTGGTGGCTGATAGTAGGAATACATTTATCACACAGGAACGCACACACACACATGCACACACACACAAACACACAGTGGGCTCTCCCCAGCTGTCACCCCTCACAGCAGGCAGATGGGGGACATTTGTTCATTAGAAATATTTCTTCATTACTGTCATCGGGGGACTTCACTTAATGTTTGTTTTCCAGCTCCTGTGCTAATGAGGACATGTTTGTTAAAATGATGGAGTACCTGGCAGAGGACCTTTACCCAGCGTCATGCTCCCACTGATCACATGTGTGACAGTGTGCTTAGCAGCAGAGCCAGCAGGGTTATGTCTGCCAGATGCACTACCTTTGCTGCTCAGAACAAGGTCAATTCAAGACTGCTGTGCAGCCCAGTTGTGCCGGATATAGTACACAGTATCCACAGAGCCAACATCTATATAGGTTAAGACCATACTGCGGTGATCTGAAACAACTATAATCCCCTGCCTCCCCAGACAAAGAGAGCCCTGGAAATCTGGTGAGCAGGTGAAATCTCAAACACAAAGGCACAATAAAGCATATATTTATACAGTGAAATACAGAAACTACTTATATTTCTTGAAAACACAAACAGAAAAAAAGTATATCTTAAAACAAAAAAAAAGATGCATGACAGGGTGCCACAGTATAAAGGAATTTAAAACAAATGAACATGTATGGCAATTATTCTCTTTAACCTTGTCCCGTTTTCTAATATCAGATAATGTGCATTGTACTGGTACAGAGTCAATTTTAATATTTATTTGCAGTACTATTAGCGCATGGTCAAATTGGTCTTAGTTGACTGAAACCTGAGTTAGTTAGTTGATATGCAGTTTAAACAGACACCTACAAGCAAAAGTACTGTAGATGGCCGCAATATACTGTAAATGCTTATGTTTTGTCTTCTGTAACTGGGCTTAGGAAATGATCATCCTGGCCGTATTTCGCTTTCAATACCATTCCAGAATTATCTTTTGTATGTAGCTTTTTTCAGAAACTACAAATTTGAACAGCAGATGTCATGTTTCTGTTTTCCCAAAGATGACAGCCCTCTTTTACATGGTATAAGACATTAAGAACTTCCTAAAGTCCAGTTATAATGCTGATTGAATCCCATGATCTAGGCTCTGATGTGGACTGTAAGGAAAAGGGTGGAAATGACTCACCTGGAGCCAGAGGCGGAAATTGTCCCTTTTGCGTCCATTGACAGTGCAGTGAAAAGATGCAGTCTGTCCTGCATTGACTTCCACTCCTTTTATGGTCAGGAAATGTGGTGTGTTCACTAAGATAAAAAGACAAATATTTATCAGCCAAATGCATGAAAATTACAAAAGATCAAATTGAATTCAACTTGCCTAAAATGGCTTTGTACTTTATGAGCATGGCTTATAAGACCTGGTTGCTGTAGTAGCCATTCAATGCCTGCATCCCTACTGTGCCAATTTATGTTGTGTCCAAATACTGCTACCTGCTTTGTGACTCCTGTGCCAAGATTTGTATAGAAATTTGGAGATCTGATTGGAGAAGTAGCCTTGAATGGACACTGTTCTTTATTCCATTATCTAACACCCCTCAGCACCTGCGGCTGACATAATTTTGTAAGAAACATTCCACCTAAATCCTTAAAATGAGGCACCAGATGCCATTCTTGCACCTACCAGAAACTCTGTCTCTTTGCCACATCCTTTCATTTATTGAGGGGATTTTTTTTCTAAAAAGCATTATTCTCTTTTCCAAGTGTGCTCATTATTAGTATGCTCACTGACTGGGATAGTCTACAGAAAGTAACTTATGTAGAACATTTTTGATTAGTACCGCTATTCTGCATATAAAAATAGGGCAATTCAGTAGAGCGACCTTGATTCGAAACATAACCAAATCTCTAAAGACTTGGCAAAAGCTAATTCTATCACTTTCATCATCAAGACTTTCACTTCTACTTAATATTATATAACCTCGTCTTTGAACTACACCTCTTTTATAACTTTGTCCTGTCAATCCACCCAGTATGAAAAACGACAAATCTATTTTTCTTATCGCTAATGTCTTCTTTAATGATAGAAGGAGAAGCAGACCACCCAGTGGCATAATCACACCTTTGTGCTAGATATACCATGGTAATATAAATAGAAAATGAATTGGCTGTGCTCCAGTGAGGAGTCGCTCTGATCACTTTGCTTATCACTCAAAGAAACCCAATTGCCACTGAGTGGATTATTGATCCACTCACACTTTTACACATTTAAACATTGATCACGTTGCAAGGCTTCATTGATTTACTCAAATGCATTTATATGCAACACCTATTGCTATATAAATCCATCTTATTGACATAACATTTGTAGGAATTCAGCCACTTTCACATGGTTACCAGGTCATTAGCGTCTAACAATCAGTACTTGATACTTCAGCTATGAGGGGTGGAGTAAGGTATAAATCAATTAATGAAAACCTGCATGGTATTGATTTAGACTTAGACTGCAGAGTTTGAAAACCTCTTAGTATAACTTAAAGAGTGCCATAACATGGCTCTCAGTACTCAAAAGCACAGACATATAAAATTATAAAGAGCGCTCATCCATGTACTCACACAGCAGCAGCCAATCCCAAAAGTCAAAGCAGAAAAATTCTAAATATGCAAGTAGTGTACTTATATTCAGTAAGGGTAGCAGAACTCCACACATCTGAAAGATGAGATGCTTTTCTGAATATCCTTAAGGGAGAAGGAAAAACAGTGGAATCCAAACACAAGAAGCACCATGCAGTATGGTGGTATTTGTTTTTCATCCCCCTTTTTTGCTGTATTTCTCCCATCTCTCAGAGGATAGATTTAACACAGCCACTCCAATATTATATCCTGAGCACATTTCAGTGTGTCAACTATAGACTCATAAATCTTAAGGGAGTGAGGAGAAAGGAGCTTTACACTTTGGACTGACTCTAGCATAATCTTTGAAGGCCCTTTGTTTGACTAGGAGGCCTTGAACACAACAACAATGTAGGTATTTGGGAGGGTGTCATTGAAAGGACAATGACTGTTGATGATATTCTTTTATAGTGGAGGGAAAAAGGACTTACTGCACTGGTGTCCCTGGACCACAACGTCTTTGATGGCCAGCAAGCCACGCTGCCCTGAGGTTACGACTTCAAACACAATCTGAGGAGGAGAGAGAAGACTCATAACACCAATGATAAATGGGCACATGTCTTCAAATAGCACCTGAATGGGGCTGCCTGTGTGCACAGTGAAGTCCAACTCTTGCTAATACGATCTGCTGTGAGCTGGGGTGCAGCTGGTCACACAGCTGCAGGCCACTGACATTATTTCCACAATATGTCACAGTTGATAGGTGTTATGACATGCAAGTGTTAAATTAGGTTTGAACCTTAAGATGATTAGCACAGACTATGACAAGCATATTGGATATGGGGGGATGAGACACCTAACAGCTGATAAATGTTTAACAGGTTAATTCATCCAGAATCCAGAAAGGTATATTTACTCACTTACCTCTAGTTATCCTTTCATCTAGTTTTGCTAGCTCAGGTTTCGAGATTTAAAAGACTAATATTTTCACCTCCAGTTTAACACAATGTTGTTGAAAGATTTTTTTTCCTTTTTTGTACACTGTATAGTGACATTTTGAAAATTCAAGACCAATATCTCCTTTTAAATCCAAATTTTCAGTTGGAATGCACCATTGAAATGCAAGAAATGTCTATCTGGTAAATATGTTAGTAATGTAGAAGTTAGTGGATAAAAGCATCACTTTTATCGATACATGAAACATGGAGAAAAGTATGTTGTTTCAGACTTAACTGTATGCATGTAGAATGAAGATGAAATATCAGTGTTAAGCTGATGAGCATTTTATGGCCATTCAGTCTTACACTGCTGACATTGTGGTTTACAGTTGGAGATATACTGTGAGTTTTTGTGAAACTCAAGATATGCTGAAGATAACTCATTACTTTCTTTTCCCACTTTTCTACTAATTAGCAAGCTAATGTTAGTTTTTTTTATTTGGTTCAGTAAGTTACACAACAGTTGCACATAGCACTTAGTAGGTGTAAATATTTAGTAATATTGATGCATAAATATCAAACCCCCCCAAAAAATCATCAAAACTATTTGTATTACCATATAACATAAAGGTGAGAGTGAAAAGGTGATTTCTTCTCTGTAATTCTGGTGGCACAACCTTTTCATTAGGCTTTTAGGGACATCTCTTTCATGAAAATCTCCTGCTGTTGTATTTCACAGCTGCTCTGTGTCTAGTGTTACTTGGCTGGCAAGCTTGTTGCTATCTCTGACAAAAAAATCTAAAAACCAAGTACAACTGTGCTGTGCAAGTCTAACATGACCCTATTTTATGGGGCCAAACTCTCTTGCAAAACAAATGGCCCTAAGCCCTGACAGAGGGCGTGTCCCAGCAGAATGTCAGAGTTATGTACTCACTGGTCTGCACTGTGGTAAAAAAGGAAACAGAATGCCAGTCCCTTCCCAAACCCAGGGTGTGGTGCAGAGACTCATTACACCACACACTTCTACTACACATGTTTTGCATGCCATTACTCCCTAAATATACACGTACATCATCCAGTGAAAGGTATACATTCATGGGCATGTTCTGTGTATGGTGTCACCTAGAAACTTGTGTCCTGCAAGCAGTAGCTAAGCAGCACACACATACATCTCTGAGATTCCTTTTGTAGCCTAGGAATGTGGAGGCGGAGATAGCTACCATTGTCATCTGGGAGGCAGGATGCCTTCAGATAAGGCTGTCTAATTATAAATTTCTTTTTTTGTCTCATGAAATATGAAAGTGAATGTCTTGGGTGCCAATTATGGCCTCATTACAGGCTAATTTAAAGGAAATTAAAAGGCCAACCACTCCATATATCGCCACCAGACAAATGAACTGGCCCCCACTCTCTAATTGAAATCCTTTGTTTGTGCAACAGACATCAGTCAGCCTGCCTAATAGCTGTGATATAATTGATTCCAACATCAATGATAGTGCAGTGCATAATTGGGCCTGACCCACAGAGTGAAAATATTCACATGGGACTAAAGCAGTTGATGTCACGAGAAAGTTCACCATTCTCATTTGTCAGAGAGACAGACAGTCAACCCAACATTCAACGTCTACATCACCACACTGGCTATTCCCTAAGGGACTTGGCTAAGTACTACATTACAACAGGATTGATTAGCTCTGCCATCGGCTCTACTGTATTGAAATCAAGATAGATGAGGACATTTGGGTTTTTCTTTCCCATTGGTGCACTGCTGCATATCAGGACACATAATGGGTTTTCATCTTATGCTCAGCATATATACAGTATGTACAAGACATATTAATTCTGCTTTTCATTTACAGAAAATGACAGTGTTTTGTACAACATTCAGCAGTTTTGGAAATGTGTGACTATCTCAATTAAAAGTTTTAGGGATGACCTGACAAAAGAGTAATTATCAAAGCCTGAAAGGCTCATGATGACTAAAAGCCTTACCGGTAATTAAAAAATAATTTCCAAGTATCAGGTGGCTTCCCTTTGACAATTGCGTAGGTTACTATGCAATTAAAGATACCTATAATTAGTGCTATGTTGTTAATTAGTGACAATTTCAAGTATTGGTGTCTTTTCTTGACTGAGAGCAGTGCTAAGATCATTAGCATCCTTACATTTACCCATGTTGTCCATGTGGGTCTGGAACAATTACAAACAGAGACAGACTTCCACTGGGGTTTGAAAAGCAACAGATGCTGGGAATTTCCCTGAATGCATCAGAAAGCACATGCATCCAATTTTGGCTCTAATGATCACACTACTGTATGTGCAGAAATCTCTCGGAATAGGCAGTAAACAACATACCAACATGTTAAACTGTCAATGAATTTCACATAGGGTGTACATTGCCTTATTGCATTAAAGTAATAATGGAAGTCAAAGCAGTTCAGATTCACCGGGCAAAGCTGAGCATCAAGTTTTCATCAAGTTCTCTTCATTTCAAAGGAGAGACAAACTCAGTTGATGCTTTAACCTGCCATAGCCACTGCCACTGAAAAGCTGAAAACATCTGACCAGACTGACTTGGCATCATTACGTCTCAGAAGGGTCACCATCTTGTTGTCAGTGAGCAGCAACTATAGGTGGTAGCTGCAGCACATTCTGTTCCTCTCAGCTGTTGCCTTCCACCTCTCCATGTGCCTCTCATTAAAGCTCCCATCTTGCATTCAGCAGTGAGAGGCTCAGCTAAGTTATCAGGGTGGCTATGATGAGCAGGCAGGATGACTCCCCTCTGCTCCACTGTGGACCAGCTCTGCTAGGCCATAATGAAATAATTCACCAAGAGACCATCTCCCATTGGGAGGTTAAGGGGTCTCTCTGCATCAATTAACATTTGGTGGACTCATGGAACAAGCCCAGCGAAGACTAATAGCCAGGCAAGTGTGAAATCACCTTGCCCGAGCCAGCAGTCATGTGCACTGGTAAGTGAAAATGAGTTTTTAGAATTGGAAAAAAGAAGACTGGCTCAGATGGAAGGGAGAGAGAACAGATTACCATGGATACTGAGGTAGCACCAGAAATCAATAATCTTAGGTGTTTTGAATGGGCTATTGTGCGATTGTTTGGGCCATCTCAAATAATAAATTTGTCTTGCTCCACCCAGTGAACAGGCTTTAATGACTTTGGCTGAACAATAAAGGCTGCTTACAATGAGCAACCTAGTTTTCAGTTGAGACATTATGCAAAAGAGAGTACATTTCCTCACCTGGTAGAAGTTGGGCCAGTAGGTGCTGATGGCCAGCTCCACCTGTCCCCAGGAACGAGAAGCTGGACCTGACACGTTCCAAACAGGCATCCCCATGGGACTGTTATTTTCTTTGATATAGACATTTAAGTGGCCCGGGTGGCTGTTGTCTCTGCCTCCAATATAGTAGTGGAATAAAACGCAGTGAGTGTCATTTTCTTTCAGCTGGGGTGTCAGTAGTAAGGCCTTCTGTCCTGCAAAGCGTCCTGATGTGTTCACCATCAGGAAGGCTGAACCTGCAACATGGGGACAATTTTTAATCATCAGTTGATATGATATTTTTAAATCAGGCTTTAGGTTTTTATCCTAAAATGTGCTGCTATAACTGCTATAATCATTGGGTGTATTGTCCTACAGCATTCATGTGTTAAAATAAACTAGGAAATGTATTCGAAAGAGTCTTTGTTATTATTTTTTCATTTTTTTCTTATCATTGCCACATGATGCATACCAAAACACCAGCAACTGTTGTTTTCTGTGTAATCCCAGACACCGTATCATTGCAATTTGCTCTGTGTCTATATATGAGGATACGCAACTGCCTTGTTTCACCAATTTAGTCTTAAATAACACTCCAAATGACAAGGTTCATTTAAACTAACCCAAACAAATGTTGGGAAAAATTATAAAATCATGTATCTTTGAAGTCAGATAATAAAAGCTAATGTGATATTGCATGAGTACTAAAATACCATGATAACTTGTGTAAGACCTGTAACATATTGCTGTCTCTGGAAACATAACTAACTTGGATCTGTTGGTTGACAGGTAGGTGTTTGACAGATCTCACAGACAATAATCTGATATTTATTTATTATTAAAGATTATTGCTGGCAATCAGGTCCTGCAGTTTACCAGTTACTAAATATAAGAGCTAAATAAATGCCATAATAGACCTTTTTCACTGTTCACTTTTTGACTTGTCAAAACAAGAAAATCACAGGTGTAATTAATTATATTAACAATAGCTGCATTCCATCTTCATGAGTCAATTCCAGGTAATGGTATTGTGCATTATCACTGATTAATCACTTTGGAAAGTCAAAATGTCAGGCTATGAAAAGGATCCACAGAAAGCAGGTAAATTACTGCACTGAGACCTTTCCCATTAGTTCCGAGAACTGTAGCATGTGATCCTTAATGAGACGATGCTCTTATCTTTAGATTGATTTATTTCTCTCATTTTCATTCACCACAGTACAAACACATAGAAATATTAATCCAAAGATGCAGTATATTTTTAGAGTAGTGTTTGTTCCTCTATGGCAGAGAGAAGGGAAATGATGGGAAATCAATCTCTGCACTAAAGCAAGGACCCTTTGTTTGTATGTCTGTATATGTGTCCTTCACATATGTCTTGAACTGTTTATCTGATCAACTCCACCTTTGGCAAGTATATAGCTGGCGACCCAAGGGAGTGCAGTGTTGCAATTTGGACTTGCAATACGTTTAACTTTTTATAAACTTTGCATAAATCAGGCATTTCATAACTAGTTTGTCTCATGCATCAACATACCCATTCAAATCTGAACTAAATGCACATAAAACAGGAATGATCAAAGAGTCTGATGTAATCAATCCACTTTATTTTAGAAATTAGATTATTCCATTTTTAAATCCAGTCCTTATTTGAGGCTACTTGAAACATGATCTTCTGAAATGTTGGAGGCGTTTTATGCCAATGTCAAAAAGCGACATGTTTCAGCCTCAGTCTCATTCCACAGTGTCTGAGTGAAATACATCCTCTACATACTTGTAACAAGATGTTTAACCCATTTAATAAAGCATTCAGATATAGGCCATATTGCTCTTTCAGATCATGCTCCTGTTACTATGTTAATGCAACCTCTTAGACCTATTGAACGCTTATTCTCTTGGAAGATGAATGCACTATTATTCTTGAATAAAAACTTTATTAAATTCTTGAAAGAACACACAGACGTACTTTTAAAATTTAATGACAAAGATGAGATTGACCCAAGACTTGTGTGGGATGCATAAAGCTTATATAAGGTGGCATGATTATTTCATACACAAGCCAAAGGGAAAAAAATAGTATGTATCTGAACAAATTGAAATTGAAAAGAAAAGAAAACAGAAGAAACTATTATGTAACAACATTAGATGACATTTTAACTGAAAGGCAACCAGAATAGTGCTGCATAATCTGTTCACAAGAAAAGCAGATATTCCATTTTTTAAACAAAGACTCTTTAAATTTGGCAATATACCAAATCACCTGTTGGTATACCTGTCTGTAAAATCTTTTCTTTAAGTTATACAAGATGACAATAATCAATGCCAAATGAATAACCATCGGATGAATGATGGATTTAAAAGGCTCTTTGAGAAATTAAATAGCACAGAGATTGACCATAAACTCAAGCAGGGACACTTCTCAAATAATTCAACTATTGCACAAATATCAGATGACCAAGCTCATCTACTGGAAGGCCCTATTTCTCGGTCAGACGGATGTGCAGTTGAGATCTGAGAAGCCAAGATTCATGTTGCCACTAAGAGTTTTCAATAAATCAATAAATCCACTGAGGAAAACTCTCAGAATACCTGCATGTAGCTAATATAATGCTAATACAGACATACAGTAAATATTATTCAACGTATTGGTTCATAGTAGGTTACAATGTGTGATGATTGGATTTAAATAGTGTTAAATGTCCTATCTTAATAAAACAATTCATCATCTCAATCATTGTCAAATTATTGAGTTTGAAATTTGGCTTTTGATGCAATTTTTTAGGTTAAGTTAAACCATTGTATATGACACCTATGGCATTTGCCTTGACAAATGGTCTTGTGTTAGCAGCCTTTACACGAGAGGTGCAGCTTTAGAGCCGTTAGCAATAGCTGTTTAACAAGACTGCAAAGGAGCAGTAATAGGAACAAAACAACATAAAATTTCTATTATATGCAGATGATGTCATCTTGACCTTAACAGACCCAATTAAAGTAGTACTAGCTCTGATATAATTTGAGCTGATATCTAGATACAAAAATCATTGAGAGAGGAAACCTGATTTAACTGATCCTCCTGAGGTTGTGTTGGTGCGTAGGCCTCGCAATGAAATGCCAAGGGAGGAGAATGTCCACCTGATTACCCCAGTGAATCATCTAGCACTACCCCCACTCAAGGAATGGCTGCCAATTACAACATTAAATTGTAAAAATCAAGTGCTATGAGCTCAACAGTAAGTATTCAACAGGAGATTACAATTGGTCCCAAATGAAAAATAATCATTGCAAACAGACTATATTGTCTTTGTGAGTACAAAAAAGCCAATTATTCTGGAAGGCAATATAAGTATGGTGATAGGGCGACAAATGCTCCCCAGCCAATTTTTATTCCAACTGGGAAATACACCGCATTCTTTGAAACAAAAAACACACAACACAAAAAAAAAAAAAAAACCCAGCCCAGATTTTTTCAATGTTGGCTAAAGAGGCTATAATGATATTGTGGGTTGGGGATTATTCTCCTTCTGGTTCGGTTGTGGAAATCTCTTATATCTGATGTTGTTACTGAGATGTTGAGACACTGACAATTGAGATATTGTAATGGTGGGAGAACCCATATTTTTGCAAGAAAACAGGAGAAACCACTGAATCTTGTAGGAATTAAGTGCAGTTTAGCATGCAGATAATTGACTAAGCTGAGGGATTGTTTTGTTCACATATAACACCATTGCTTAATACCTTGATACTCTGTGTGTGATTTCCTGGACCAATTATGCAAATACCCTATACATGGTATCAAGTTGTTTTTGTTATTATTTTCTTATTGAGAATCAATAAAAAAGGATTGTTATAAAAAAAAAATCTATTTGCCAAGCCAGCCCCATTTAGATTTTATCGCTTCAGTTCAATATTAAAGGTTAATCTAATTCTCTCCCCTCTTGCCAATAAAACACAATGAGAATTATTATATTGGCAAACTTTCAAGGAGACAGAGAACACGTTCTATTTGTCATCATCCTATTTTAGTTTGGATTGGTAATGAGATGGCACAAATTGTAACAGCATTTGAAACAAAGCCAAAAGCACTCAGTTTATGTTGAAATACATTTTTTTTTTTGGGAAGTGTGTTAATGATTGAAAAGCTCATCTTGCTTAAGAGCTGAGACAAACAACCTGTGAGCAAAAACCACTGTTTGTGAGGCAGAGCTGAACAACGGATGTGCATCTTTGTCATTAAATTTAACATCTGGTGATTCACACAGATATGGTGTTAAAAAGGGTGAATATCGTCAACTAAATCAGTAGGCTTGGCTCCCGAGTGTGTCAGCCAGGCAGCTTCTCACAAAACCCTATTTGTTCCATCAATGACTCGAGCTTGCCCACTTGTCTTGTTGTGCTGCACTCGTAACGCTCACCAATTCCATCTGTCTCCAGCTTCAGATAACGAGTGGGGGTTCTGTCATGTTTACACAATGAAACAGGAGGAGAGGGAGCAGAGGGGGGAGGAGGAGGAGCAGTGAGTTGTGATGACACGGAGTCAGCCTCCTTGGCTTTGTTTGTCAGGTACGAGCAAGTTGTTGTTTTAAAAGATCTTAACATGTTTTGGGTCACATAAGGATCACATCTCATGGGGAGCTGTATAATCTTAGTAATAATATCTTATAGAAACTCTCTCCCATAAAATCAGCTCACATAGCACTGAAAACATGGTGTACTGCTGAGAAAACTATGCTTTCATGATCATCATGTTGACTATATGGGGCCACAGCTGGGGTAAAGAATATGTTAATTCATTAATAACTGAGTCTTAAATTAGTTGTGATCAATTCTCATTCCTCAACACAAGAGAACTTAACAGATTTTGTTTTTAGTAATTTGAACTATGGCATTTCAATAATTACAGTAATTATAAAATGCAAATTAAAAATATTCTGTATAGTTGAGCAAAGTTCATTCTTTGTCTTGGAAACTGTAGTTGGCCAAAAACAGAAAAAAAAAAACTTCACATTCAATCATATTTTACTCACAAGCTTTTTCCAGAGCTTTCAAATACATCCTTTTGAGGAAACTGTATTTTTTTTTATAATCTTTTATTATTATTTTCTATGGCTCTTGGTTATAGTTTTAATATCTTTGTTTTAAATATGTTCTGTTTTGTATTGCAAAGCTATCTAAATAAAGTTTATAATTATCATCATCATCATCACATTGTATTGGGTCAATGGATGTAGTTTGCTCAGTTGTCATGGATATAGCACAGTTGTCATCATGTGACCTAAGAATGGAACTTTGGAACCATGGAACCATCTCCATGACAACTGAGCAAACTACATGCTGAGGAGGATGATGTTACAAGCTCTGTAAACAGCTCCCAAGTGGACCTTGAGTTAAGATTTTTTTTTTGTCAAATAAATATAGAATTGAAGTCAGCAGATAAATGTATTTAGCCACTTAGCAGTTTTCTTAATAGTTTTTTTTAAAAAAAATATATTTAACTCTGTGTGCATACAAGGCTTTCAGGAATAATGTAGGGACACTATAATGTATGAGTATTTAAAGTTTAAATGTGATCTACTGGGCTCTTCATAACATCTTGCTGTGTTTAGTGAAAGAAAAAGCACTTTTTCCAAGTTATGATTAGTTATTTATGATTGTGGCTTCTGTGTTATGGATTTTCCAGCACAGCGTGATCACTCTGGTATGATTCACTACTGTGAACAACAGACTGTTGTTCTCGTAGAGCTTTTTAATGTATTATTCACTTTCAGTTTGTCTCTGATTCAAGTGCTGAGGCTAATTATTTCTGAGGCTATACAGGAAGTTGTATAAGGTACATGTAGAAGGGCAGGAGGAAGATTGACTTTGAGGCACTTGTTTGTCCACCCTCAATCAGGTGGCTCTATATGAGGGCTCTGAGATCTCTTTAATAACATTCAGCCATCTGTTCAGGTGCCCAGGACATTTTTGTTTTTTCCCTTTGAAGTATCAGCAATCCTTGGTGTGATACGAACCAGCACTAATAATCAGTTGATGAATTGTTCAGTTGTAACTCATGTTACAAAGACAAAGATGCTGGCACCACTGCTTTCCCCTATGATTAAAACAGGCTGTTGACTATTCATTTCAAACAACCATATTGTGACAGTGTTGTGCAGGAGATTTATGCACAGCAGTGCTCTTTGTTAGTAATTAGAGATGAAAATATCTAATCCCTCAAGCAGCATTTGTACTTTTTTATTACCATGTTAATGAAAAATGCATAAAGCGATATACAGGTATACGCTGTGTGAGAGGTCACTTCTTATTTAATACAGTTTAATGTAGTTGCAAACACTAATACCCGATAGAAATGCACCTCTCAAAAAGAATTTCTTTCTCACTATCATAGAACTGTAGCAGTGAGACCGTGATATTTCTGTCACCAAATTCGAGACCCACCAATCGTCTTGATTTGGGTCAGTGAACCTGAACACAACAAGGGGAAAAAGTCTTTCCCTCCCTCATTATAGACCACCATGAAAAATAAATAAAAGTATTTCAAGTGACAGTGTGCTGCTATTGTCAATGTCTAAGAAGATAACAGGAGATCATTGATTGTCATTCAGTTTCTATGCTCTTTGGGCCTAATGACCACATACTCTGCAGGACCTGCTGCACCATGACAAGCTAATTAGCCAGCGAGACTAAGAGCAAATTATAATGACACTGTGTTAGTGCTGTGCTAATGTGCTAGTGATGCACAAGGGTGTTTTCTCTCCTGCTCCCTTCCTTTTTCTATATCTCTTGTGCCTTAACAATGGCGTGCTCAAGACCAATTAAAAATAGAGAGCTCTCTGCACACTCAAGGCCTGTCTCTGCAACTCTGTAAAGGCCAGGGCTTTGCTATTGTCTAAGGTATTCAGAGGAACAGATTTATTATTATTCCAATGTAGGCCACCTTCACCTTCCACTACAATGATGGCTGAACATGGAGAACATGGTGACTGGTATGAAAAATGAATTAGTAAAAGATGAAGTGTTCCTCCTGCAGATGCTACATACATAAATGTTGTTGGTCTTGTTGCTGGAAATGAAGGTCACATTACTCCAATAACATTAATTAAATTACAACATTTTTGATATTGTTAACCATAGAAACCATAACCATTCATAGATTATGAAGAAATTAATTGTCAGAAGGAATAAATGAGAAGATGTCACAACATATGGTTAAGATATTGTTGTGGCCCAAATTATGTATTGGAGGATGACTTTTTGTTATTATGGAAGAACACCTAGAAATTTCTGATTGGTTGTTGTAAACCTTTAAATTCAATTGAAAGTCAACCTTAAAAGTTTAGTATTCCATAGACAAGCCAAAATGACTATGAAGCTGCAGATTTTTTAAGTTGGATGTCTGGTCAGTGTTGGTGAGGTTTTACAAGATCTGACCAGTGCCCTGTGTTCGGATAAAGTCTTTTCAGGCATAAACTCACACATGTTCAGGTTCAGCTGGACATTAAGTAATCTAAAATAACAGCTTTGGTAGTTTAAATGGTATTATGAGCCATACAGAAAAAAAACATGGACGTACTCCAGGGGAAGGGTTCCATTAGGTTAATCCTTTGTCCTGTCGGCTCACTCAAACTGGCAAGCCAGTTGGAAGTTGGTCACAGCTTGTGTCAGTCCATATGGAAAGAAAAGTTCCTTTGGCTAAGGGAAGAAGCTGATAGAAAAGCTGGTAATCACTAAAATAACTGAATTACTTTTGTAGCCAGAGAAACACATTTTCATTTGATGGTTTCTAGCACCAAATGTCTTTCAATAAAAAATGTTTTGTGGCCATTTATATAGAAGCAATGGGTCCTGTTCATTAAAGTCTATTTTTCTGAGTATGAGTCCTCTGACATTATCCGGAGGAAACAGGCAAAAAGTAATGACTGTAATCCGTTGAAAGACTAACAAAATGATATACAGTATGAATTCCTGTTTTCATGAAACAATCAAACTCAATTTAGAAATTATAGCTTTTTAGGATTACAACAAATCCTAATTTCAGCCTCATGTATTTAAAGTCTGTCTTTCTTTGTCATCATTTTAGCAAGCAAGTGGAGATTTAGTGTTGGCGGAAAAGTGGACAGAGAACAGTGACAAATGACAGATAAACCCTATTAACCCTTTTCTATTGCACTCGTGCATCTTTGTTTGACTGTGCACAGGAAGGAAAAATTCTGAAGACGCAGCTACAAAAAGACTAACCTGTCATGGGTAACTACAAATTTCCTTAAAGACAGATGAATGATCAAAATACACTCAAATAAACAAAGCAGCTAAATGAAACATGTAGATGATAGAGCAGAGTAAGCATGAATATGATGTAACAAAATACTGTGAGTTGGTAAGTGTCTAAATTTGTACATTTTCTTATTTTACTCAGTTTTTTATTCTTTAAAAAGGTAGGAAAGTCCCTTTAATGTGAATATAGTCAGATATAATTTAGTTCATACAAATATGGACCTGTCTAATCTTAACCATCAAAGTCTATAGGTTGAAGGTATTTAGATTAATTATGAGTTGAGTGATGGTCTGAGCAGAGGATATAATTTGCAATAATGACTAGCGCTCATTATTTCTCCTCCATTCAGGTCCTGAACTCTGTGAAAATCATTATGTGGGGGAAATCAGAATGAAGGGGCGCTCTTTAAACCCAAACCCTCCAGGTCTCATTTGCTAATAAAATTCACAGAGGTCACTACCGCAGAAAAGCACGGCTGCCGCTTCGGAAATGTCAATGAAGACAGGGCTATTCTCACTGGCTGCCACCAATCAAAAATGCTCTCGCTGTGAGGGTTAGGCTGTTAATGTGAACAGCCGTGGCCTCCACTCAATTTTCCAGAACTTTCCCTGTGTCCTTTGAAACATGAAAGGAGCCTGATAAAATAACGCTGAATAAGTTTGGGCTCTCTATATGACAGACCTGCCAGGCTTCTTTGACAGTGTCAAACAGATTCACCCAAAACCACCCATTATGCAAAACACGTTTCAGCTCTGTCATTTTAGTCAGGTGGAACAACTGACCCTTATTATGTTTCATGGCAGCATCCTTTGTTGCTGCATGTCAATCAACAGCAATTCTTAATGGCTTAATATGTCATTTTAATATGCAGTACTCACTATTGACGCTCCACTGCAATAAATGGGTCATATAATGGCCCATTTGCCTGATACAAACCCATTACACAACAGTGTGTTCACGTGAATCACCTAGCTACATCATTAGCCATAATTGTACATACCACGGACACTAATGAGAAAAGATACAGTATGCAAATATGTCCTCCATCACAACAGTGCAGTGTACTGTCATAATCCTGTTTATAGTAATGGGTGAAATCCTGTTTGGTCAGACCACGGTACACTCTTTAACCCCACAAACATGCAAAATTGGAAATTGCAGTCTGCCATCCCCAGGAATTAATTCAAGAATTGATCAGACGTCATAATTTGCTGTTCTGTTTTGTCCCCTAATCATATAATGGGGTCTCTCCTTAACCTTATAACCTTGCCAACACCATGCACAGTGTGATTTTTACACAAAGCTGTGAATGGCTCAAAAGCAATTAGCTTATTTTGACAATGTGGTGCCCCTCCTCCCTCAACAGCAAATCCCATCTTTTGCTGATGTGATTTAAATTCTGATTAAATTTCTGACGTCCTTCAGTCAGTGGGTGTTCTCTCCTCTCATATTTTAAGTGGTTATCCTTCTCCTCTTTCATATGAACAGCACATGCAGTCTTGTAAACAACTCTGGTTGTCCAGGTGAAGTGGGGAGGCGCTGTCAATTTATTACTTCCTGATTGAAATGGTTAAAAAGGTGAATAGTTTGCCTTTTAAAATGGCCCACCTTATCCATATGCAGCAGCCACACACGAAGAAAGACACCCTTCTGGGTTCAAGAGTGAGCTGCATTTGCATTCACACATTATGAACCTGACTAGAAAGAATGAGAGCGAGAGAAGATCACCTTTTGCCCTTAGAAGAACCTCATTCTGCCAATCCTTCACTATTGTCTAGGTGTCATTATCGACCAAGTGTGTGCTATCAAAACAAAGACCCTGTGCAAGAGTTAGACAAAAACATTCAATTCCTCTCTTGCAACATATTTAGTGCAGACATTAAGAATTAAACAATAAGTCATTTAGTTGGAGCTGCATTTGCTATTGTGCCTAGCATAATACAAAAACTCTAATTAATCTCAGTTAGAGGACCTTCTTTCTCCTCCTCCTCTTGCCATTATTCCCCAGAACGAGTCTCAGGGGAGAGCCAAGGAGTAGCAGCCTACTGCTGTCAACATCCATGACACCATCAGAGAAGGAGGCAGCATCTGCAGCAGATGGGGCTCACTAAAAACAGCTTCTTTCTTAATGGTATCTGGACACTCCCCATTGCACTGCGCTGCAAACTTCAACGCCAAGTCAGTTTCAGCCATTCTTCTCAGAGACTAATGCACCACAGCAACCTGAAACCACAGAGTGTAGTTTGGGAGCTAGGGAAATCTTTTTTTTTTAAAACATGATACAATTTCTTTGATTCCAGTATGGTAATTTTCTCTTCAAATAATCCAAGCCAACATGAGCTTCTGACAGAAGTGAGTCCAGCTCCACTTTCAAAGGCTGAATGAGTGTTGTCTTGGCTAAGATGGTTTTATTATCGTTGTCCAGGATTGATGAGGATTACTAGTAATAACATGAGTGACAGTGACAGTTCTGCAAGGAGGGAAGGGTAGGGTGAGGGGATGGGTCTTCTCCAGTTGGCTCGATAGTGGGAACACAGTCTTTTGGGAGGGGAGTGCCCAAGCAGACATGCAGACATACAGAGCCTCAGAACTGGGCTGAGCCACCCTAAAGAAGCCAAAGCATGCAATCAGAGCTGCACAGAGGGATAAACAAGGCTACTCTCTGTCCAGACGTAGCAATTAGGTAGGGAGCGGATCGCTGTAAACAACCAAGAGTTTCGGGCACTAGTCGTCTCATCTTCGTGTGACCAGAGGGCTTGCTTTCCTTGTTGCATTTCTTTTCATTTCATTTTGCTACTCTTTTATTTACATGCTGGGGTGGAATCAGGCCACTTTGGTCTTTGTTTTGCTATTGTTTTTTGAAGAACTGATGTCTAGTCCAGCTTTTGACCTTAACAATTTTTTTTTCAATATTAGACTGTTTGCCAGATTCTGAAACATCATTGATTATGTCCAATGCCAACGTTTAAATAGTTATCAATTTCTACAATATCCATACATGACAATTAAAGTATGGTTAAAGCTGTAAAAGACTGTAGTCACTGCAAATACCCTACAGTTGGGCTATGGATAACATAAGGCAACTAGAACACTTGGTTAAGCTTGGAGGAAAATTATACTCAGTTAATAAAAGTTGAACATCATTTGCAAGTGAGTGACAAGACAACACAGTGTTGGACAAGACATGAACTCTGGAAAATGTCAGATGTGCCACACACTCATCTGCCCCTGCAACCTTTACTTTCTGCCGGCTATGCACAACTTCCTGCACAGGCATTGATCGTTGGTATCGGACATGAATACATGTGGTAATTGCAAGACCATGTTGCATGTTGACAATTACAGGCCTGGAATTGAGTCATCTTCAAAGCAATATCATGTTGGCCTTTTATTAATACAAATTTATTAGGGCATTGCTGCCAAAATGTCAGGCACCAAGGCCAAAACCAATTGTGCAATAACGGTAAGGTATAATTATATTGTATGAAAATCATCAACAATTAATAATTAGTGTATTGATAAACAAGACTGATTTATTAAAACTGTACACTGAATGTTTGACCTTTATACAAAATGTTTAAAATATGAACAATTACTTATAGTGCTGGTTACTGTTATAGTTTAATGATGAAGTATGCACATGAGATACAAGAGATTCAAAATAATCTGAACAAGTTTTAGTTTTGAAATCTAAAACAAAATGACCTAACACTTGTTCATATCCTGTCAGATCTCACAGTAAGTTATAAAACCATGTATGTGTTAATGCTTATATTACGCAGTGTTTGGCAGATTTTGCTTATCACATAACATTAATTGTTATCTAGTATTCACTGGTGGATTTACTATTAGTGTTCACGTTAAAGCTGGACATATTTTTGCGATAGTAGGAGAAATCTTGTGCTACTGCCAAGGTCCAGCATGATGACTAACATGAGTTAATTCATTTATTTTATTTTTAAATGAGGTAATCCACAACTTACTTCTAAGGACACAGACCAATTCAAAACAGTGCATGCCAAATTAGCCATCTGGGTAAATCATTTTATAAAGAGCATTATGATCACACTCTGGGGTATCTATGACACAGACTGTTTGGCCATGGTATAATTCCTGACCTGCAATTACATTAAGAACATCCCAGGTTGTACAGATACTGTCTACAATCAATGTTAACAGTGTTCCATGTTAGTACTGTCCTCTGTTTGGAGCCTACTTCAATTCTATTTCCATCCCTGCACACCAGGTAGGATAACAATCTGCTCTATGAGCATGATAAGGTCGTTTTGTGAAGATTCATAAGTACAGGTTGAGAGTGAGACAGCAATCAGAGGTGAGATAGCTTTCCCACCAGTGTGGCTTTCACCTAAATGCATTTCTACCCATCAAGCCCCTCTCCAGTAGCCCTAAAACAATTTCAGCCGTCAAGTACACTACATTTCACATCCTTTTCAATGCGGTCAAAGAGGAGAGATTACCATTTCGAGTGCTCACACTGAGAAATGGAGAAAGAGCTGCAACCTGTTAATTACGCACAATTCAAGACACGCGGGTAGAAAACAAGCCTATCTGAAGTGCACTCAGACTAGGAAGCACAATCAGGGACGCCTCTTAACCAGACATGGGATTTTAATCAGATATGTTAAATTTAGCCCATGCGCAAGGTGTTAATTTGTAGGTCAAGGCTTTCCCAGATTTCGTTGTAACCTTTGCCCAGCCTCCATGTGTCCCGACATTAATCAATTGAGATGGAAAAAGTAAACGCTTCCCCTTCCATAGAAGGTTATTGCTTTGGGGTAGTTCAACACACATCATCCTGATCTACACACAAACAGGTGTGGACATTAGCTGCTTAAAATTAGTGAGGGCCCGCTAATTAATTCCCCCTCTGTCACTGAGGGGGCCCAGTGCAATCTATCTGTGATGCAGCCTTTGTGAGATTAGTCGTCAGATAGGAGAGGAAAACAATATCCATTAGCCTGCAACGCTACCTTTGTTATAACATGAAAAAATGTCATTCCATTAGTCTAATTCCTTAGGTGCCTCCTGCTCAATGGTGGTGATATTTCTGCATTTCAAATCAAATGTATGCGATCAATGGAACATTAAAGAGACGAATTGTGTGCGACAGACTTAAAATGCAGGGAAAGCATTTTAATGAATTTCAATATGTTGCTGGTGGAAAAACTTCTTTAATTAAAGTGTATTTGGATATCAAATGTCATCATAATCTCAGTTCATGCAATTGTTCATAGTCCCTGTGTTATGTGGAGGAATGAGGAGGTTCTATTTACACAATGCATTAGTAATAAAAAAAGAAGTAAATAGTGTCGGGACTCTTAGAAAAAAATGTGTAAATATGATTTTCTTTGATTTATTAATTGTATTACTGTATTTGTCTGATATTCCAATAACATCTGACTTACAGACTGATATGAAACAGCTAACCTATTATTTGAACTGGCAATTCTCAGACAAATTTTATTCATAATATATTTAGAATCTTTTCATGTATAGCTGGCCCTCTTGAGCTTGTTTACCATGTTCAAGGACACTCTTAATCAAAACTCTACACTTTTATAGGGAGGAGTATTGTATTCTGTTCTTTTTTTCTAATTTCTCTTTTTGAAGCACAAAAAAAAAAACACAATTAATACAATTTTTATATTTATCCTGACATAAACTCTTTTGCAAGGGTTAGACAGTTTCATCTGACTGTAAGTAATTAGTTCATGTAAATGCAGTCAATGTGTTTGTGTGTTCTTGTAATTATCTAATGTGATGTTTTCCTTGACTTTGTTGAGTACTTTTGTAAAAAGTTCTTTATATTGAGAATGACATACTTCTTTATCTGAAATTAATATTTAAGTGCGGAATATCACTTCTCACACACAAAACAGACATTCAAATGGCAAGGCTATTGCAATGATATATTTTCTGTATGGTGAAAGAATCATCATTTCTCTTCTTCATCTTGCCAGTGTCGTTGTCCTTACCTGAAGGCATCCATGGATCTGATGAGGACTTCTCTCTGGTACTAGCCTGCTCCCAGTCAAGGTCATCGTCTCTGCCTTGGCTGTATCCGCACGCTGCCAGCGGCTTTTCAAAGTTACAATCGCCTGTGACAAAAGGGAAGAAATTTATATGGTTATGCAGTTTTTCCATTAACTTGGCGCTCAAATGAATGAATATATAAATTAAATTCTCTCTCTTTTTTCCCAGCGGTATTCATAATGCAATATGCCAGACAATGAGATGCATTTAAGTGAGACCGAGTGAAGGATTACTGTAGTAGGCGAGGCACAACATACATTACCATCATTAGCAACACGGCAGTCCAATTTCACAATGACAAGTATGAAGTGTCCAAACTCCATCATCGTTAGGCTTTATGTTCCCAAACTGCACCACCATCAGAGATAAATTGATTTATTTTCCTTGCTGGCCACAGAACTTTGCTGTTCATGTGCCCTTACTCCACACAGTCACTCTAATCCTTTTTACAAGCTGCTTGCAAAATGACAGCAAGCAACCATTAGGGCCAGGCCTCAAACAGGCTTGGCGTGTGATCGATTAATACAAATACTCCTTTATTCCTCGCACCCCTAAAGGCCACGCAGAGAATGTGAGAGTTGAGCTTTTTTTCCCCAAGTGCTTTTCAATCCACTCATAAATCTACAAAAAAGGCTTGTCAGAACAATATGTGGCAGAAAAGCAGTTCACACTGACTAAAAAAATGTGAAACATTAAGGTGGCTTTTATACTGTGGGAGGTCGTTTTCTAAGAGAAGAACTATATAAAATTGTGTTATACTGTTTCAGATACATGATTACAGTGGTTCCTTGCTAATAACAGATGCACAGTGTATGACCCTTCTCCTTGCATGAAATGAATCCAAACTGTAAATCTGAAAACATTTGCTTGCACATTGCTAATAAGTTTCTAAACACAGATGACATCCACATTTTATTGCTGCTGGGAATGTCCTTTGAGCCAGAATCTATGCCAGGACAAAACCAATATCTCATCTTACAAGCTTCCTCTGACATTCTGCTGCATAAAGGCTACGAGCTAGGGTTTTTGTTTTCCCATTTATCTCTCCACTGACATTTACAGTACATGTGCAAATGAGTGGCCAAACGAGGAGAACACACGATAATTAATATCCAGCTTCATAGGGCAGCTGCTAATGATATATTTGCGGCTTTGTCTATTTTTTTTTTTATTTTTGAGGGGGTGGACATAGCCAAGGGAGTGATTGCCAAGTTATCACAGGTATAAGAGGCTGAGGAATGGTTGAGAGCTTGTCCAGAAATTTAATGTCTGGTGGCTAACAAATCACCAAAGCAATCCGCCTGACCTATTAGGATCAGATGTATAGGCTTACCTTAATTACCTGTATGTTAACTACCTGTTCAGCACAAAACATCAGAGAGAACAAACTAGTGAAGAAAGTCAAGCCAAAGAGGAACAGATGGGGATTTGTCTCATGAGTCAAACCATATCTAAAAAATC
>JANJYP010058761.1:0-17897 GCA_024605115.1 Rastrelliger brachysoma
TAAACAGTGTACTCATTCATTATCAAAGTCTGAAAAATGAAAACAAGGATGTCTTTAGGGAGCCTACTCTGAGGTCACTCTCCAATCTGTTTCAGCTGATAAGAGCCCGGTATACAGCCAAAATTAACCCTCATCCTACCAACATATTTATCATACAAGGATAAATGACTGTGGTCCCTGATAAGTGTGTGATGCTTTAAATTAGTACTCATGGCAAACTTGATAAATAGTTCCATATATTTAGCATGAAATGAATCGGGTGCTCTTGATTGGAGTCCATTGGTACATTTTTTTTTTTTAACTAAATCAGAAACAGAAAACAGTGATGTGTATTTATAAGGATTGGTTGACAACGCCATGAAAAATAACGATTACAAAAAAAACCACCTGTGAGATATTACAAAAAAGTAATACCTTGGGGTCTGTTATGTTATGCTTTCTATTGTTTTGAGCTATGAAATCACTGGTTTGTGTCTTTTAGTGACTCTACAGTCTTCTTTTTACTTTCGGACCGTTAAAATGGTTGCCGCCATTGCTGCAGCCGTTTCCCNCGAGCTATGAAATCACTGGTTTGTGTCTTTTAGGGACTCTACAGTCTTCTTTTTACTTTTGGACCGTTAAAATGGTTGCCGCCATTGCTGCAGCCGTTTCCCAGTGGGCCTGCTGTGAGGCTTAGCAGCTCAAAATTAGACTGGATGAAGTGTACTTCAATCTCACAAATTATTAAGTCTATAGTTAGTGGTTTATGTCACCACTGGATTGATTAGGTTTCAAATATTTGGATCACTCTGATAGCCTATTTTGGACTAAGCCTTTCATAACAAGAGCAAGGGAAATCCAATAATGTGTTACCATTTAGATATATAGGTGTTTTTATAGTGATTTATAGTTTCAATTAGTGTTAACAATGGTTTACCTCTCAGTCAACAGGGACAATAAAAAAGGATAATCAGCATCATCAGCATGTGTGAATTACATACATATTTAAGTAAACAGTAACATCTGTTAAGTCTTAACAGGCAGCAAATGAACAATTAAGAGATTGTTTATAGCACACTATAATGGAGTTGAAAAGAGATTTAAGGTAAGTTTTTTTTCTGTTTTTAATACCATAACTAACAGTAATGATATGCTGCCATGAGTTTTGAATACATCTAATGGTTTCAGATCCACCTGTGATTGATTTAGATGTGTATAAATGGTAAATAAATTCTATATAAACGTTTTGTTCATATGTGTAGTATAAGATAATTATGTATAACTGCATTTATGTTACATTGTTTTATCATTGTTTATACATGTCTTATGGATGTTTCACAGGAGAATTGCATGTATATATATATATATTAATAAAAATGTTCTTATATTTGATTACAGATACAACATACAGTAGTGTGCTATAACCTTCATATTCTACTTTCCAACAGGGAAGTTAGAGTGAAGTGTTTCCCATAGAGTTATAAAAAATGATGGTTTGCTTATGTAAGGATTAAAAGATTGTGCTGAATTTTGGGGACTTACTGTACCGTAATTAAGGAGATGACCTCTCGCATACAAAACTCTCTCTGTATACTTACTGAGGCATATGTGCTGTATGTGTCCTCAGTCCATCAGTGATCCCATACCTTCCTCTATCAATGTGGAGTTTATCCAGAGTTTGTATTTACTTAACAATTCCATGGGGAGGAATTTAAGTAACTGACCTTGGTGGGGATTACTTTGCACACATGGGCAGATACTGCGGCCTGTTAGGCCTATTAGCTAGTGGCCATCCCAGACACAAATCCTCGCCCCCAGGCTCATATTTATAAAATGCCGGGCCTTCTCCCCTGCTGCTTTTCCATCCACGGTTTCATAAAATGACATATGAGGTTCTATGTGCAAACAGCCCTCTGGGCATCCTCCTGACTCACACCCCTGAGATACAAGACAGCTTCAAATGTGCCCTTTCTCCCTCCCTCCACCCCCAAGGTGAGCTAGGATGCCTATCGTGAATGGGGCCAAATAGTATTAAATCAGGGGGCACCCACAAAACAAAATAATCTGCATTTATATCTACAGAGTAAGGTTACACATGCCACTTCTATTTCTGGGCTCTTGGATAAACACCGATTAGTCCACCGCACTGGACGGGGTTAATAGGAGCTTGTTCGGTGGGCAAGCACGACACCTCAAGACTTGGCCTCACCGATCGATAGGAAACATTGCCGTGTGTATGTACAGTAGTATTATTGTACACAGGTATATAAGATGGTAGCAGCTGGCGACTTTTAATTGAGTGTCAATGGACATGTCAGCCACAGTGGGGAGGTTTTTCCATGTAAGGAATGCTCTGCACATAGTCCTTTTGTTTGTTTGTTTATTTATTTAGGCATTCGGGGAGTTGGGGCAGGCAGTTGCTGATTGAAACAAACATGCCACAGTATGTATAGTAATGCAGTCTCTTCAAGCAAGGGCATTATAATTCACTGCACCATTTTTGGGCAACAAATTCAAGTTTCACATCTACTTCTCATTCTATAAATGTCTGTATTAATTTAAAACCGCCTTAGGAAGTTCTTTTCCGCATGATGTTGCCACAGAAAGGTCAGGGGTCAGCTAGAGAACAGGAGTAAGAATCACATTATAAAAAGAGGGATAGGGACACTTCTCCCTTTTGGCATCAATAAATATGCCATATATTGATTAATATGTTGTTGTTGTTTGTTTTATTGTTTTTTTTTTANCGGACACTTCTCCATTTTGGCATCAATAAATATGCCATATATTGATTAATATGTTGTTGTTGTTGTTTGTTTTATTGTTTTTTTAAAGCAAACACCTCTTAAAAGGAGCCTGGTCTGAAATTTGGACCCTTCACAACTGCATGCTCTGATTTTCTTTATCTCTCTAAGAATTACTCATCATCTGACAGGATTTAGTGAATTGTGGAGAGCGGAGGAAATTTATTCTTTTTTTCCCCCTTTTTTTCCTCAAGACAGCTGCACAAAGTGGGCCATTAACAGCCCATCACAGAGGGGCTGGTAATGTTGTCCAATCAAGCAGCAGTATTTTCAGACCTGCAAATGCATCCAGTTTTAACTAATTCAGCACAACTTTTATTCTCATTCTGGACAATTTAAGAAGATTCGAGGATATTTTATTGTCTTTTCCTAGACTGTGCAATTTGCCATAAGATTTTAGGAATTAAACAATGACATTTGATCTACATCCTATGTCTTTTTATTTTCCCAGATTGACACCCATGTGTGGCCCCGAGAGCAAACCTGGGTTTGTAGGACCCAGCAGACCTCTCAGCCCCCGACTTCACCTGTTCGCATGCACATTTCTTCCCCTTTTTTCACTTGGGATTGCCTTCCATCGCCCCATGATAATGACCAAAAACCTCATGCCTATAACAATGCTTTCGTACGCGGGTTGCAGCTTGCTGATCCTCTCCGTGTCTCTCGCCGGTGCCTCCCTGGCCGAGATGGTGTTCCGCTGCCCGGGCTGCACCGCGGAGCGCCAGGCGCTGTGCCCAAAGCTCACCGAGACTTGCGCGGAGATAGTGCGCGAACCGGGCTGCGGGTGCTGCCCCGTGTGCGCCCGGCAAGAGGGCGAGGCGTGCGGCGTGTACACCCCGAGGTGCGCCACCGGTCTGCGTTGCTACCCGACGCCCGACTCGGAGCTTCCCCTGGAGCAACTGGTGCAGGGCCAGGGGCAATGCCGGCGCAAAGTGGACACCGAGACGACCACTTACAGCCAGGAGCACCGGGAGCATACCAGCGGTCAGTCAGTTTACTGGAAACCTGGTTTTCTTCTATCAATTTTTAATGACACTGTCTAGACTGCAGCCAGAGGACGAGTGTAGAAATAGTGCATTGTCATGAAGCCTGAGCCCAAATCTATGTAATATACAGTCTGTGGCTAAACAGTGAAGCTCTAGTGACCTCATTGCACTTTAGTGCATGATATTCTGAGATATTTTAAAATAAAATTACATATAGCCTTGCTTTGATGTATGCATTGCATCATTTAAACATTCATGAGATTGTTATAAACCCTTTCTGTAGCCTCTGTCTTCAGGTTTTACTTACAGACTTGAGATAATTCATAAGATTGCACTGACACTTTCTTAGATTTGACATCGGTTTGTTGCTGATGCTCTGTCCTATACATTAGAAGTTTGCATTTTCAAAACGTTTTCTTTGCATTTATAACCATTATCATGCCTGTTGCATTAGGTATGAGGAGATATTATTGCAGTCATGTTGAAGTCTGTGTTGCATAGACCTGTTTTAAAGTGTTATGAATCATCCTGGTGTGCATGGGGAGAAACAAAAGGAACAGTCACTCTACCCAAGTTAACCTCAGCTTTGCTCCAAACAGCTGGTCCTCCAGTCCCTCCAACCCCCCCATCCCCTCCCCAGAAAAAAAAAAAAATCAGTCTTTAAAACACTAAAACAGAGAACGAGGTGGCTGCTTGCAAAATTCCCAGAAATTGTACTTAGTGGGATGGACACAGAAAACATCATAGTATTGATGTTGACATTTCCACAGGGGAGTGGAGAGAAAGAAACAGAGAGAGACAGCAAGAGGAATGCAGCATTGATTGGAAAAATGGACTTTAGGCTTTGACCAGGAGTAACTATAAACTGGTGTTGACAGTGAATACGTTAACCAGGTTGCCTACCTGGAAAATGAGCTAGATGTATGTGCAAGAGGATCACAATGATTCTAAGGCTTGGTGCGGGCTGGAGCCAGTTTGCCTCATGTGGTTTGCGTTAAAAAGACAGGTCAGAGTGAAGAAGAAAAGTAAACAGCCTCGTTAATTGGCTGATTTTTAAAGCTGCAAACAAACAGTCAATGAGTGTCCACTGGAGCCAGCTAGGGTGTGATTTCTACTCATTTCCAAATCCTTGCTTTGTCAGAGTTTACCTAGAGACTGACATGTGTTTATTTTGGCACTAAACTCCTGGAACGTAGAGAAACTACCGGAGACACCATCAGAGAAACCCCGTTCCCTGTAAGAACCCTCTAGCATCCTGACCTTTTTGTCAAAGAGCTTGATGACACATCTGTGATTAAATAATGAGCCACTATAATGACTTAATCCCACCTTTATGTAACCCCTTACACAGCAAAAGCTTATTTATTTATAGAGGCCTCTTCTAAACAATAACAGACAAGTCATAAAACGACCAGAAATAACTTGCAGGGTTACGTAAGAGGAAAACAAAAAGGGAACAAAATATATGGACACATCATGTAAAGGCTTGCTTGTAAGAAAGCAATTTTCTCAGCTTGGGGTTGGGCTGTGCTTGAGCTTGCAGGTTTAAAGAAGTCGTGAGATGTAGCAAGATGTGTAAAGAAAAAGCAGTAAAAGCTTAGGAATTGGCTCTAAAGGCTGAACGCAGCGTTGCTTCAGATGGAAGAGTGACTTCTGGCAAAGACAGAAGGTAAAGAGCGTTACAGTAGTCTAAAGTGAGGTGTACAGCTTCCTCAAGGTCAACAGATGAAAAGAGAGAAAAAAAAGTTTTCATCATGAGAAAACAAGGCTGAGCAGGCCCCTTGAAGTGGCTTCCTCTTTGGGGTCAAATCTGAAATCCAATTCAAACTACTTCTCCAGATTTGCAACAGCAAAACCACCGTATCAGCTTGAAGATTGGCCGCCCGTCCACTTCTATCCTCTTTTAGTTTGCATAGAAAGATGTTACAAAGCTGCCACTGGTGTTACAGATGGTTACTGTCAGTCCCCTGCTTTCATTTGGCCCAGTTTAAGACTACACAGGCTTGATTTCCTGTAATAAATTCTTCTCAGATACACATAAAAAAGAGGAAGTAATGGAATCCCAGATAGAAATCAGCTCACAAGGACTGCTGGAAGCTGTCCTTCTTTGGAATCTCTTCTTTCCCAGGAGTTAATCTGTAAATGAAAGAGGGGGAAAAAGCTGATTATAATACAATAATTAAGTGGTTGTATTAAGCTGAGAAACGGGGGCAGTGACTCTTGAGTTGATTTGACACCTTTGGAAAAGAATCAAAGGGTAAAGTATTGCAGCTGCTCTATTTGGATGTTATAATAAACCTCAACATCCTGTTTTTATTCAAATTAAATGGCATGGACACAAATAACACAGCTTGTCATATCATTGTGTGAAGCAACAGAATAAGAATTAGGTCCTTGTCAGTTGAGCATGTAACCCTCAGAGGTTTCACAGCCCTTTATTGCATTTGGAGAATTGATCTGTCGGTGTTATCCAGAGCTACTAGCAATGACAGCAACAGTGTCTGTGTAAACTTCAGGATCAGCACTACTGGCAACCAACAGGGAAGAGGTCAAAGGTCAGAGCCAATATTCTTTTGACCCTCAGATGAGCAAGAAAGAGAGGAGAGCAAGGAAAAGAGACCAGAGCTAAAGAGAGCTATGTTGTGTTATAAAAAAATAAAGAATACTGCACTTTGTCACATCATATAAACTATTATGTAGCGTTATAGCTTGAGTCATACCTGCAACACTTTAAAAAGATGAATCAGAGACTGAGGGAAGTCTTATTAAATAATACAGTGCAAGCAATAGTTTAGCTCTTTGCCTGCTTTTGATGAAAATCTAATTTGATGAAATGTTCTGGTTTATTCTCTTCTCCGGTCTACACCACAGGCAATTTTGTTCGCTGTTTTGAATTATTGAGGCAGCTAATTAAAGCACATTATCAGTGCTGCTAATTAAGCACGTAAATGGCATATATTGCTCGCAAATCTGAGCGAGGAACTCCCCCGAGTTTCCACCACAATTTTTCAAAACGCAGCAATATCTCGTTACACACAGCAGGTAGTTTCTTCCGGGCTCAGGCCACAACTGAAAATTCACTTAATAATGCTGTGAGAGCACATGATTAATGGGATGAATCAGTGCTGCAGACTCAGATTTGCTAAGAGTATAAAGAAAAAGGTTTTGTCATTTTAGTTTGAGCAAATAGTGTTCTATAAAATCTTTACATTCCTTGTGTGCATCCTCTTTGTTTAGTGCATTTTAAGTTATGGCTTTGATTATGTGGGTTTAAACATGTACGTAATATGATGCACAGTTACAGGAGATGAAGATGGTACTGTGACAGTTTGAATTCAGCTAATAGCCTATGATGCTTATGCGGTTCCCAGATGAGGCTTAAATGACGCACGTCTGAGTTGAAAACACAAGAATATAAAATTGCGCTCGGTTAAGTTGAATAAGACCAAAAACAGAATCCCCCTGTGCTCAGATTTCCCCCATTGTACCTTTCACGATCTGTTTGTTTGCGCGTGCTGCATGAGTGATTGCCTGCATGTGTTTCATTGAAAGAGAATATGTTTTTAGACATATAACCTAAAGGCCTCATATTTGCATTGGCCACAAAACTTGAAGTAAAGCTTTGTCTTAATTTGGAGCCTGAAGTATATCAAATAATGTGCATATGTTAAGATACATGACTATAGATAATATTAATAATATATTAATATATATAATATATTAATAATATAAATGAGGCACAGCATCTATGAGATGAATTTGATGTTGGTTTCAAAATCTCTCAAACATTTGCAAGTCTTCTTTCTTTGAACAGTATATTTATTAAAAAAAAGGCAACTATGTGGAAATTTCCATGAAATGTGGAATATAGGGCATCATGAGATGGGTTTAGTAAGATAAGGAATTTGATGTTGACAGTTGTTGGCACTTTGAGAACAGGGGGATTAATAAAATATCTCATATTTGAAAGGGAATTAAAGCAGGACTTCTCTGTGATGTGCTGAAAACGGCAAGTTGACATGAGATTGTGTGAGATTATGTACACGGCAAGAGCTGATTAAAATGATTTTTCTATAATAAAATGATGTTTTCATTACACGTGCATTATTTTACANTTGTGATGTGCTGAAAACGGCAAGTTGACATGAGATTGTGTGAGATTATGTACACGGCAAGAGCTGATTAAAATGATTTTTTTATAATAAAATGATGTTTTCATTACACGTGCATTATTTTACAAATAAATATATTCCATACTTCATTAATTTTTAGCTGAAATATCTCCCTTTTTTTCTCAAAACTAACACTCACAAGTTTCCCACTGCCCTCTCTGTTTATGCACACTATCACTTGATATTTTGTTCCCACAGAAACCTGGATCCAAATAAAGGTTCCTTTAATCAGATTGGATGGGCGGTTGGTTGTTTTGACTGGGTTCATACCATATATGACCTCAAGAGAGAACATGATTAACAAAGCCCGAACAGAGCCCGATTTCTTGTTTAAATGTCACGAATCATGAATGCTATTGTAATCAGATATTTATTAATCTACAAGACAAGCGTTTGTTTCAGTATTCATTTGACTCAAAATAACCAGAATTTTTTAAAACTTTGCTAAACTCTGAATTTGTCGGTTTTGAGAGTAAAAACTCAGGTGCTAACTATGAGAAGTCTTCTGTATCAATACTGTTGTAAAGTTCGTTATGGAGAGGAAAAATGAGGTGGAAAGAAAAGGGGAACAAAACCTGTGCCATCTGAAATAACATTGTTAGCTAACAAGGGGCATTCCTGTGTACCTGCAGGGGCAACCAGACGGAGCCCGCAGGACTGAAATAGCTCAGAGATAATCCCACCCACCCCAGGCTTCTCCAAAAACAGGGGTATTTGTGCCATCTCCCCCCCAGGCATCAACTTCATGTGTATCCGTGCCAAGAATCTCCTCGTGCTTGTATTGAGAACCAGAATAACTTCCCACCCTCCTTTTTGGTCAAGGGTGATTTAAGACAATACAAACACTGTCTGATATGCTACTGACACTGGAGGGGAAGGGGGCGTAGGCACAGGTGTTGCAGGGAGGAGGATGCCTCCATCTCCATCATAAAAAAATGCACTTGAATGTGTTAGCTAGTTGGTTGTAGTAACTTGCAGAGTTATTTCAGGGTTTGAATATCAGTTAGCATCTCCAAAAGTGCATGTTTGCAGAGTGATTAATTCATTTTCCCCTTGTCTTCCCCCTCTTGATCTAACAATGCTGATGAGAGGATGATGAGGGTGGAGGCATAACAGTTCCCTTGCAGTATAAAACTTCATCCACATTTTCCATTTTAGTCTGATGCACGTCACATTAGAGAAGCTTAAGATTCTCTTATCTGCCCTTTGACTGCAATAAAAGTCCAATCTTGACATATTTCATCCTGCTACTGACATATTTAAGATTCCTCCTGGTCCAGCGACGGCAACAAAAAAAGTGCATGAAACCAGACTTCCAGAAAAATCAACACTTTTATTTCATTGTTGAGTTATGATTTTGTAAATGAATTTTTCTAAAGCAGACTAATTATGAAAGCCAGCTTTTACTGACATGTGGATTAACTAAACAAAAATACACACATGAAGCTTTAAATAACTGGCTTGTATACTGGTTATTGACCTATTTACAATTTAATATAGAGTATATGCTGTGTACATTGATGAATGTGCAGCATCTATAGCATGCAAACTGTACTAATATGCATTAATAAAACAAAAAAATAGAATCAACAGCTTCTTATTCAGTGATTTATAGTGAGAAAAAAAATACTGTAGAATAACAGTTTTTATTCTAGAGGTACTGNTTCGAATTAATAAAACAAAAAAATAGGATCAACAGCTTCTTATTCAGGGATTTATAGTGAGAAAAAAAATACTGTAGAATAACAGTTTTTATTCTAGAGGTACTGAAAGTTAAATCCAGTTGGTTAAAATTGAAATGCAAATCTCTTCCTTCTCAGTACCTTTTAGTTTCTTGAAAGAAGGGGGAGTAGTGGAAAAAGTTAGTTCCTGATCTAATGCACAGGTTGTTTTGTTGTCATCAGGTAAATATCACATAACCCCAGTTTNCTCCTTCTCAGTACCTTTTAGTTTCTTGAGAGAAGGGGGAGTAGTGGAAAAAGTTAGTTCCTGATCTAATGCACAGGTTGTTTTGTTGTCATCAGGTAAATATCACATAACCCCAGTTTTAACTTTCCGGATCTAACTTCAGTGGAAGGATAAAATAGAAAAAAGGAGATACAGCATCATTCTTTGGATTTGAAACATATTTTTCTTAACTCTTAAAAAAAGGCGACATTTTGGACGTGCAGGGTTTTCACCCTGAGACCAACATGTCACTGCTGTAATAAAACATTGGTCAATAACTCAAGAGGTTTGCTCACATCCATCATATCTCCCCTAGAGGTTATGAACGATTGCCAGCTGTAGTTGCATGTGATGCCCGACAAGTTCACTGTGTTCCAGCTTGCCTCAGTTCATGTCCTAGTTTTGGTCCCGCACAATCGCAGGAGAGTTCAGCCAGCGGTGTCGGTAGTGAGCGAGATGCCTGGCCTTGGATGCCGCGGTGCATACATACGTGCCAGAACCTGTCCAAACCTTGCTTTTAGATGACTGTTGTGGGCCAGAAAGCCTGGAAGGTAAACACATCTGCACTCTGCTGAGTTTGTGTTTCTAGGAAAACAGTCCCACTTGGTGTTGTAACGGATGATGGACTGCAGATACACTAATGCTGTGCCTTTTCAGCAACTTCTTAAGTGGCACAGCACTTGTTTCACACCTCAGAGTTGCGTTAACAGCATAATGAGAGAAGATCAACCTTTGGATTGTTCATTTTTTTGGAGTCAGACTACAACTAATATCTTTGTGTACCATTTGAAGGTTTGTTGAGTGGTGATGTGCACCTCGGAAGAAAAATCTATCAAGTTTCTAATGCACTTCNTTTGTTCATTTTTTTGGAGTCAGACTACAACTAATATCTTTGTGTACCATTTAAAGGTTTGTTGAGTGGTGATATGCACCTCGGAAGAAAAATCTATCAAGTTTCTAATGCACTTCTTGATTAAATATGTACTTGGTGAAAGGTTGCTTCAATAACATAAGGCTTACCATACTGTGCATTCATCATTCAGAGTTGAAACACACACAAACCACAAGTCAGCCACTGACTTCATTTGAATTTTAAACACACTGTTTTGTACAGCAATGCATAAAAAAAAAACCTTGAACCATGTTCAATGATGGTAGTGCAAATATCCATTCGTAGCGTAACCTGAAACAATATAGGGTGTTGTTATAAAAATACAAATGAAAGTCAGTGGCACATTTTTGTATTTTGAAGCTGCAAATGTTGCTCTTCATGGTGAAACATGAAGCTGCTTCATGATCTCATTGGCTACGTTCATTGTACACTAAGTGGCCCGAATCCGATTTTTGGCCTCCAAGTGAATCAGATGTAAGTTTTTCAAGCAAGTGTTTTTCACATCAGATCTGGGCCTTTTGCATATGTGGTCCTATATCTGATTCTGCTGCTGTCAGAACAGTCTCATTTCTTCATGTATATTACCTGTNTAAGTGAATCAGATCTAAGTTTTTCAAGCAAGTGTTTTTCACATCAGATCTGGGCCTTTTGCATATGTGGTCCTATATCTGATTCTACTGCTGTCAGAACAGTCTCATTTCTTCATGTATATTACCTGTCGTCACCATTCATTGCCGGCACCTCATTGCCTGTAAACATAGAGTAGAGCAACAGCAGCAATGGTGTCCAATGGAGAGATGAGGAAGTTTCAAATGTATTTGACATTTATGGAAAAAACTTTTATTCAAGCCAAACTGGAAGGAACTTATCATAGCTGAATACAAACACAGTCATGATAATGATTTGACTGCTGCACAAATCCCATTATTGCTGTAATTATTGTACACATGTGGCCCACATTTCAGTTAAATCTGTGCATCTGTGGCAGTTTAAGAACTGAATGGTATTTCCACTGGAACTGGATGCATGTCACTAACAAACATGCATGTGAAGCATAAATAAAATAATATCAGATCTGACTAATTGGAATTAAGCATTAAGGCCTTTGATAAGCCAGAGTCAAGTCAAGCAATAGAGTTTCTTTCACACTGCAGAAACATAAGACATCACACTTATGAGTTTGTCCGACAATAACACAAGGGCCTATTTGTATCTACGGAAATGTGATGGAGCGGGAATGTTGGTGTGCTCGGATCTTTCCCTTCTCCAACCTTTCCATACTCCGTGATCCAGCCAAGTCTGACATTTGCTCAGTTGACCAGAATCTTGACAATCAGACATGACACTTCTGACCTACGTGCCATCTGGGAATTCGACATGGATCAGATATAGAAAGGAAGCCTCTCGGGCCATTGTCTGAGGATTAATTCAAGCAGTAGACTGGACAGTAGGCCTGCTGCTCTGTTGATACTGCTGATCCCCAGCCCACCGCTGTGGAACGGCTTGTACTGCAGAGGCCTAGTGTCCCTCTAAAAGTGGGGTCCTGACCCTCTGTGTTTGTGTGTGTGCGTGTACATTCAAGAGGGAGATTGTTGCTATCGCTCCTTATAAATCGTGTGCTTGTGTGCGTCTGTGTGTGTGTGTGTGTGTGTGTGTGTGTGTGTGTGTGTGTGTGTGTGTGTGTGTGTGTGTGTGTGNAGACTGTGTATTTGCGTGAACATCTCAGGTTTCCTCAGAAGAGAGGGAGTGATGGCTTTGCACTTGGATACTGTGGGGATTATGTAAGGCAGCAAAACAAAAGGCACCCCAGCTGCCAGTATTCCTGAGTGTGTTGTGTGTTTATCTGCGCACATACACACACACACATACACACATGCAAGCACACACCTGATTTCAGTTGACTTTTGCCCTTTTTTGCGAAGAAACTCTGTCTTCAAAGTAAAGCCAGAGAGAGCGCGGTGGAGCGTCATAGGGGAAACTGAAGTCCAACAACACCAGTTCTATCTGATGGCAAAAGGCGCCAGCACCTTGTTTTTGCTTCGTTTGGAATTTCCTTTCTCCCGTTCTCTCTTAGGCCTTTTGTAATCATATTCTACAACCGGATGTCAAATTTACCTCTTGCAGAGTGCAGAGAATGCTTCTCCAGTCCACCACCACCACTAGTTACTGCATGTTACAGCTTGGCTCTTGCATAACTATGAACTATCCACTTACTGGCCAGCTATTTGACCTTCCCCACTGTCTGTGCTTATTTCCCTTCTCTCCTGCATAGGTAAAAAATGAAAAAGTCACTGAAAAGAAACTTTTGTCTTCTTCTGGTGCTCTCAGGCAGAGCAAGAGGAAAGAGGATATCGAGGTATATCCACTATTTGACGCATTATTTTCACATCCTGAAAGGAGCTGAGCTACGATCAAGTTGCTTCTCTGACGTCTTTGCATCATGTAACATTTTTTTGCCTTAAATCAGCTGGTTTGGAATGACACTGTTCTTCCACTCCCTCCCTGTCAACCCTCAACCCCAAAGTATGCTCTGTTGTCAGAAACAACATGTTGGGTTGGACCTGATGGCCTCTCACATTGTTTGCTCCATCTGTTTGAAGAGAGGGGTTTTTTTTTCCTTTTTTTCTTTTCTTTTTTTTTTTTTTTTCTTTTTGGTTGATGTTTAACGAGACTTGAAGGAAGGAGAGAGGAGAGACGGTCAAAGTCAATGAAAACCGCCTGGAGGAATCAGTGGATGGCCGGCAGGGACTTGGGTATTTGACATGATTTCAGTGTAGACACAGAAGAGCTGGAGAGAGTTTTCTATTTGAGTAAATTCGAATTCGAATCTCAAAATGCGATTACTGTGTATTTAAATTCACTGAACAGCTAGCTTTTAATAAACTAGCATACTTTTGTGTATAACCTTAATCTTACTAACTATGGTATTCACAGACCCCAGAGGTAAACTCCTGTCCTATCTCACAGATGATTCACTCCATCACCCCAAATTGTGTATCACTTTGTTCCTAATGACTTCATATCATTGCATTTGGGTGGTGAGAGTCTCTATCAATCATCTTGAAGGCCTTGTGAAAAGATTATACCTGGGATAAAAGGTGCAATAGGGGTTAGGTTTAGTTTCAATATGCAAATTAATTGTAACTTTTCTTAAATAGTAATGATCATTTTTCTTTCTAAGGCCATTAATTACATAATTATTAGTGGCCTCTTTTACAGTAGTTTTTTCTTTGGGATCCCAGGGACCCCAGTCGCTAATACCTGTATGCTAAATATGCTGATAGGATAAGGGATAAAGGCTTCTTGTTGCATCATTTGGTTCAGACCAATTATGGAGGAAGTGAGGGGCCTAATTGTAACCAATGATATGGATTTTTGTATATCAGAATTTAACATCCTATTTAATATGTGTTAAAGCTAGTTCTGAGTTCTACTGAATTTGAGAACACAGGCCTCCAAACTTTTAACCATTTGTTTAATTTCCCCCACATTTCACAGCTTCCACTCAAAAAAAATAATTGATTCAATAACTTTACTCAGCTTATTTCCACTATATCTTAACATATAGGTCAATACTTCCAAATAAAAGAAAAATGGAAAACTTTGAATGTCCAATGATATCAGTGTTGTGCCCATTTATCACCACTCAGAACATCTGCTCATGAAGTTGAATCACATTAGCAGGGAAAAAAAGCAACCATGGAAATCTGACTGTGACTAAAGTTCAGCAGTGGCCAACTTTTCCCAGCCCGCAAGCTTGTTAACGGAGCTGCATGTGGTTGCTTCGCTCTATGAGAAAGGAAAGGATTCTAGTGAGTCATTGATTGTGCCGAGGCATTTCAGAGCATTTTAACAGTGGTTTGGACACTCTAAAGCTATTTATTCGCCCCCTAACATTATCTTTAGTGAAAATGTCAGTCGTGACAACGTGGAAAAAAACGTCACAAACACAAGAAATGAACGAAATGTGAACAAAATCATGATGAAGAAAAAACAACTGGGGGGTAGGAGGGTGGGGGTGGAAATTAGCGATGTCAGCAAAGCACTGATGTGTCAGATATGTGCTGCGGAGGCCTTGAACGGTGCCAAAACGAAAAGAAAGAGACGCCAGCTGAGGAAAGAGTTGAGCTCATGGGCCAGTTTTTATATCCTGGAGGGCTCTCCAGGATATAAAAGGTGAGCCAAATCAGCTGATGACCCTTCCCAAGTTGGCCATTTTGACATCAGAACATTGTGAAAATTCAGAAAAACTATTAATTTTCCATCACATGTCCATCTCTCCTCCCTCCCAAGCGCCCTTTTCTCCAACAAAAATAAATGAGCAAAGACATAAAACTGAAAAAAAAAAATGAAATTTAAAAAGTCATGCATTAAGTTCAAGAAAACCTAAAACCTTAAACGAAAGACAGAAAATTATCCCATACAATATGCTGTCAGACTGTCAATTAATCAGTACGCTATTGCTTTAGAGAAGGGTTAATTATCTGCTTGTTAAAGTATGAGGCATAGTGCATTTCTCTCCTTTCCATCAAAAAGGAGCAGAAGTTTTCATTTTACAAGACTGACTTCAGGGTCAGCGTCACCTCTGCAGCTGGTGGAAGTTCATCCATCCATTTCCAAAAAAACATTTTTAGCAGAGCAGGTCACTAACTTTGTCACTCTGAAAAATGATCACTGCAACTCTGAGCTTGTTTCACTCCACTTCCAGCATTGAAAAAGGCCCAATCTGTTACGAAAGTGTCAGCATGAGGGCAATAGAGTGGTGGAGAAGTCACAGGTTAAATGCTCTCAGCAGCCAGTACTGCATGTCCATCAAAACGTCCTTGAGCAACACACTGATGATGTTTCCTGCTCAGTTTATTCATTGTTGCTGTAATGCATTTTTTTCCGTTTTCCCACTGAGGCAGTATAAATTTTGGATTTTCTTGAAAAACAAAGCTGTTATAACAATACCAACTTCTTCTTTCTACTACATGAAACATTATCAGAACATACTGATTATAAAGAATCATAAACCTGTGAGTCATTTCAAGGATTTGATGTTATGTCTCTATAGGTGAAGCTGTGGAGCTACTGCCTGAGCAGGGTGTGAGTGAGATCCCGGCTATCCGGAAACCCAGTAAAGAGACCACATGGCTGGGACCCAAAGAGAGCGCTGTGCGCCAACACCGGCAGGAGATGAAGACCAAGATGAAGAGCAATAAGGTGGAAGAGGTGAAACCGACGCGGCCCAAACAGGTGAGGCTTAGGAAAGCATGTGTTGTATAGGAACATCTGGGGTTAGCATCTGGCATATGTTTAAACCCCGAAAAACAAATAATCAAGGAAGTATATCTAATTATGTATCAATTAAGGCTAAATTTGTCTTTTCTTAATCACAAATACATATTGAACTTTTACATCAGCTGTTACATTTTACTTCATGTGTGACACAGATGATGTTTTATAATTAACATGTGCAAGTGAAGACTATATGGATGCTGTGCGTGGTACAAAATCATATGCTGTTGCACTGCAGCAAAACTCTTAAGGAATTTGTCAGCAATTTTAAGAAAATGTGAGTCAAGTGTGAGTAACTTAAACTCTTTTCATGCACCAGTCCCACGTTTTTCTGTTTATTTTGATCTGATTATTATATTATACTTTATGTTGGGCAAGTATTGATCTGATACTAGTAATGTTTTTCTCTTTCAATTAAAAATCTGTTTATCTCAATGTCTGAAATCAGTCTTCTGTGTGTGAAGTTTCTTGTGGCTGGAACATCAAAAGGAAACATTCAGCGTGTTTGCATTGTTATTAGAAAGGATTTACAGCTAAACACAGACAGCAAGCACCAAGTTATAATGATATAAGATATGAGTAGCAGTTTGGATTCAAGCATGAAGGCCTGTGTTAGTAATGTTTTTACATGGTATATAGGGTATAATAATTACAGTCAAGATAGGATTGTGTAAATAGTGTAAAAAGCAAGTCCTATGTAAAATCTTCCTTAGTCCCGCTCAGTGAGAGAACCAGCTGCTATGACTGTAGAGGAAGTCAAAGAGGAGCGCAGTGCCGCCTCCCTCTGGTGCTGCTGCAATGTTTTATTGTCAATTTTGAGGATAATTCAACATACACTTATTGCTTGAACCACTGGTTAATAATAGAGCTGCCAATTAATGGATTAGTTGCCAGTTATTAAAATTATGAATTCATCATTTTTGGTTAGTTTGGTTTTTTTTAAAAAAGGGGGAAATTATTTGATTCCAGCTTCTCAAATGTGAATATTTTTTAAAGTTTTTATTCCTCTATGACAGTATACTTAATAACTTTGCTATTTTTCACAAATTTCTGACATTTCATGTATCAAAAAACTATTTGATTAATCTAGAAGGTAGTCTACAGATTAAGTGATAATGAAAATAATGATTAGTTGCTGCTCTTAGTAAAAGTTGTGCACTTTATAAGTGATTTCAAAGTCCGAGAAGGAAATCAATTAATGACCAAATAACTGTTTTAAATGGACTATGGAGCAAAGACTTCCACTGGAAAACAGTTCCACGTCACTCAAAAGATATTTTGTGACTTTATATACACCTGACCTGCTCTGCATCCTGGAGCTTGGACTCATGGGTGAACTCCGGTCATTTCTAACCGGCATCGTGGTATTTTCCATCCGCCATTAAAATCATTTAAAGGTTATAGCTCTACCAGAAACTTTATAACTGTCTCAACAAGACTTTGGCTTCATTGAATTGTGAGGTAAACCTGAGGTCACTGGCAAGAGTTGTTATTCATTACTGGCAAGAAAACATGATTCATTTGCCCGTTACAGAGAGCCCTTTAAATTTATTGTGAATGTGTGTGTGTGTATGTGTGTGTGTGTGTGTGTGTGTGTGGATGGGTTGGTGGGTGGGTGTATGTGTGTGTGTATTTTATGTGAGAATTTTATGTAGCGAGTCAAAAATGTGCTGATTGCCTTACAAACACATCTCAAGAATAGTTTCCTGATTTGCAAATTCATTTCTCAACATTTTTTAATCAGATTTTTCCGAAAATATAAAATGAAAAGTTACAGTAAAGAGCATTTTCTTGATTTTTAGTCAAACCACCCCTCCCCCCATAAAGCTCAAATCTT
>JANJYP010058781.1:0-16499 GCA_024605115.1 Rastrelliger brachysoma
TGTGCACGGACACACAGTAACTATGGCGACAGCTAAATGTTTGTGTGCGTGTGCATTGGAGAGTAGAACAGGATCTGTCAAAGATGATGTAATCAAGATGTTTGACCTCTGACCTTTGACCTAAGCAAACTGGAACCTGTCCTTTGGCAACTGGACCACATGGTACTTTAGCAGTATAGCTGGGAAGTCCTGTTTAACCTTTTGACCCCAGATGGATTGTATACACAGACGGACACAGAGCGTGGCTGTGATGTCACTTCACCAGGTAAAGCTCTGTGAAATGTCAGAGTTACTTAGCAGACAGTGATAAGCATCCTACAGTGCTTTCTACCATCACTGGCCTGAGCCTGCACACATTTTTGTGTATATCCCTCTGTTTATGTTTGTGACTGCACACACACAATAGTTCATGAACAAACATAATTGAGATTGAAAGCACAGAGACCTCCACTATCTGAGGTCAAAGAGTAAATCCTGGATTGCCTCTGTTTAAAAGTTCAGTAGAGCAAGTGATGTGCTTCTATACTTATGTGCAATAAAGATAAGCTGAAGCTCTGCCATCGACTTAGTGTTCCTATTTAAAGCTGACTCACACACATGCTCTGGATTAGACTGCTAACAGAAAGCCTCACACTAAATACATATTTTAAATCTCAATTGTGTGCATATTAGTATTTAGCTCAAAGCTCCACTGTGTACAATTTCACAGAGCTTCATTGGGTGCGGACTTTTAGTCTAGTTGAAACTATTCATCTAAAATGCCTTTTGGCCCTGAAGACTTCATTAGATCTACTGAAATGTTCTTTTCAACTGTAAAATGTAAATGGTATGTGTGTAATACCTAAACCAATTAAAGTTTAAACACACATTTACTGTAAACTCACTTTCAAGCATACATTCAAAGACTCACACCTAAATAGAGATGTACGGTAAATCTGCATAAATCTGTATGTGCTTACACAGTGCAGCCTTATCTGTGTAATACGTGATAATACAGAGCCTACACTCCAGGTCCACCCCTTCCCAGAAACTTCTGTGCATTGACCAGTGGACCTGTCAACTATTCACACACTCAAACACACATGCACACACACCAGCGTTTACACATATCCACAAGAAAGGAGCTGATAGAGAATGCTGCTTCTTGTATTCTTTTTGAGCCATGTTGACGATTTTCATGACAAAGTGCTAAAGTTGGCACCGCTCAAACAGCTGCTGTCCAAGGTAAATCTGAATCTGCCAATTGAACAGCCTGGGTTGTTTATTTTCAATGAGGCACCTGGATATGACTTGTTGGGTTTTTTGGGATTGCGAGACACATATTTGTGCCAGCAGAGTTCGTGTGTACGTCTGGATCAGCTCACATGTTCATAAACTCCTGGTTACTGTCCCTCATTAACAAGGGGTTTGACTTGAAACAGCAGGGCCTCACAGTCCCTTCTCTTTGGCGTTACCTGGATACCAGGCTGCTGTTTGTCTAACACTGCTGCTCTTCTGCCATCAACTCTTCACGACTCCCTTCTGCTCAGAGATTGGCTAGATTCCTTTGAAGTGTACAATACCTGTGTGCGACTTTAATACCTGAGCACAGGCTTTCTGTCTTTACTAATTCTACAGATAAAAAAGTGAGATGATGAAGACATTTGAAATTCCTGACATGAAAGAAAGAAATTAAGACCTTACTGTATAGATGAATGTTTAAAACAAAATGTCATGAATGGCTTTTATTTGTCAATTAACTTCATATAAAGTGAAGCAAACAAAAGACACTTAATTGAAAATTAAGTTTTGGTGTGAGTAGCTTTGCCTTTTAAAGAGACCCAATTCTCCATACAGTTTCAAGCGACTTGGCAGGTAGGTTGTTCCAGTCATCTTCCAGAACTTCTGTGTAAAGTGTATTGTATGTAAAGTGTATGTACTGTTTTGTACATAATCTAAATAAATGCAGGTGGAGACAACACACTCAACTGTACCTCTTGAGACAAATTCCTGGAGTTTAAATATAGAAATTGTATGCAATATAAAATGTAATAATAAGGTGTGCACTTCTTTAGTTAGCATATATATAGCCCATATGCTCATAAAATTAAATACATTTAAGCAGAATACATATCAAATTTGTTTTTTATTTATTCAAAATGGAGATGTAAAAATGTTACATAATAAAACAGGTTATAAAACATTATGAAAAAGGTGTGTGTACCAGCCTGGAATAGCATTAGTCAAGTTGAAGTTTTTAGTGTGGATGTTAGCAGATGTGAGACTGAATGGACGTATCCAGCAGGTAGCTGTACCCTGGATGTGCCATCTGTATCTAAACTGTTTCCCATGATCCCTCCTGCGAGCTGGCTGGTGCACCTGGCTGCAAGGTTGGTATGTCTGGCCAGTGTGCACATAACCCAGGCCACAGTGGTGTCAAACGGACACGCCCACCTGGACTGCAACGGCTATTTTTGCACGGTGAAATGCACGCACACACTTCAAACGGACTCAACTCGCCCGCCAAACATTCCACACCAACAAGCGAGCACTTTGAACGTGGCGCCACACTGCCTCCTCGAGTGCTGGGAAGTCTATATGGACATCATCACGACCCTCTCTGCCACCTTGACCACGTCTGAAGCTGACCCTGTCGACCTGCTGACAAATACCCCTCAGCAAATCAAAGAGGATGGGAAAGAGAGAGAAGAAACTGGTCAAATCTGGATTTTCATTCAAGATTTCAAGATTTCTCTGGATGCTGTTGATGAAGTGAAATGCATTCTCTGCCAGATTGAACAGAACTGATATCACTTAATTGTAATGCAAACAAACATAATGTACTGAAACATATTTTCTGCATCCAGCAAGCAAAATAACCTGATTTTGTAGTTCTAAAGGATCATCTTCATGTCAAAAGGAATAGTTAAATCAGTCACTCAGTTCAATCAGATAAAGTGGAAGACAGTCTCAGTTGTAAAAATACATATTGCAATGATCAGTGCCGCCTTTTTGTCTGTTTCAAATTTTTGTGTGGGTCTGAGGGTGTAGCCATGTTTGGGATGAGACATGCTGCTTTCATTTTGCCCTCATACAATGTGGCTTGTGAGATTATTTTTTTAAAACTTGTTCACATAGAAAAGACATTCTTCATCTTAACATGTCACTGTCTAGTCTAATAGCAGAGGCTTTGAAAATCAAATCTAAACTGCATAAGTTCTTGAGGTCAGTGCGCTTGTATTCAGAGTAAATAGTGTGAAGCCACAATGCAACACCTCATTAACAATGACGCTGAATTATATTTTGGGGTCGCAAAACGCATCATAATGATTGAATTCTGGATAAAACCAACGATTTCAGAGGAAGATTTCAGTATTTCTATCAGCAGTCATTCATTACACATGTCATAAAATGTACGTCAGTGGGAAAACTCAGTGTCGTAACAAATCGGAGTAATTCATTTAGTAACTGTGTGCCTCAATCTTTACACACAGCCAAATCTTTGTTGCATTTCCTTCAGGTCTCCCACTTGATGATTGACTTTAGTGGGATGCGTAATGTGGTTATTTTGGCATTAAGGGTCCCGGATCTTTAAATGATTACTCTTAAGTGTGTGTGTTCTTGTGCGTGCCTTGGCTCACTATTTCCCTAAGAACACCAATTACCAATTACCAGTCCGTCATCTAGACCGTAAGCATTCCAGCTATTCGAGATAATGTGGATGACGCAAAGCTCGTTGACAGCATGCAGAACGTTTAAGGCTTAAGGTGGACAGACTGAACTAAGGTCAACTCTATTACATGAAAGCTGATTTAGCATAATTTCCATACACATATCACCTCTCGTTGTTTATTTTTGTGGTTGTTATTTATTCCTGTGGGATTTTGGTCCATTGGTGAACTTGATGAAAATGCACCTGCCAATATTAAATAACTATAATATAATAACTATGCATCCAGGATGCAGAGAATATATGGAACATGTTCAGTCAAGTGTTGAGTTTCCTTTAATTTTGTTTTAAGTACTGTATTACAGGACCCTCACAGCTGCTACAACTTCTAATTTACTCAATTTCACTATAACAACTACAATTATATTATATGCTGTATATGTTTGTGTGTGAGCATGTACACCACACAGAGCGTTTTCCTAAAGGTCATTTTGGGGTCAGGTAATTGCGACCTCACTGGTCCTTTTCTCTCTCTTCTCTCTTTTTTTCATGTCTGACTATGACGTTGCATGTCTGTGTTATATCACAGATTAGGAGCTGCGACAACAAGTCTCTTATGTCTAAATAGCTCATAAGCCTTCTGCTTAATACAACTTAATCAGAATCACATTCAGGATTCTCTTCAATCAGATATTGAAGTTCTGGTGTTTAAATCATTTTAACAACTAACACACATCTTACATTCATTCACACACATGTATGCACATATGGCACCAGACCTAGTATACAATGTAATTCAAACATGAGGTATTTGTCTTAAACCATAGCATAAATTGTTGCCGTGTTACTTGACCAGTGACCCAAGACGGCAAACCCTGTTTTTTAGCAGCTTTACATGAACAGTACCAGATCTAAGAGAAAATGTATGGCCGGTGCTAATGTTTGCTTTGAGATGGAAGGGGAGATTGTGAGAATTACGACACATTTCCCCCAGATAATCCTACATCTGGATTAAGTCTTCATGCTAGATTAGGCACACTCCTCTATAAATAAATACAGCGGGGGTATGACAAGGGTCAAAACAACAATGACAATGTTACAGAGCTTCACAGGCATTTCTGCATGCCTTCAAATCCATTACTATAAAAGAAACCGTTGCGGTTAATTATGAAGTTAATCGACTTACAGTATTATAAATAAATGCTGCAAACATACAGTATATGAAAACATATTACATAACTAGAAGCAGCAAAAGGGCAAAACAGTTAAGTATTGTAAATATCACGATGATATTGGTGCAGAGTCTCCAAAAGGCCCCATCGTATGATTCACATCATACTCACAGCCTTTAATGAGTCATGATCTCCTGCAGTGAAGCATTTGTTTTCTCTCTTTTCTGATGTTTTCTTTCATGTGTCATCCATCTTTATTTCTAACACTCATCAAGAAAGAAAAATTGACTACAGCACAATAAATCCTTACCAAAAAAAAAAAAAAAAAAAAAAACTACTTTTGATGGACACGTTTGGATTTTCACAAGTGTGTCATAACTATACTAACAATATTTATATTCTATGCCATGTGGTCGCTATAATCATTCCTCCTCTTCATACTACACTGTAAAGAAGGCGGTTAAAATCTACAGTTCTTGCTCTGTGCAAAAATGTATTCAAAAGTTCAGCCAAAGCTAATACAGTATGAGGCTACAGTGGCCTGCCTTAGTCACATCATTTGTAGGTTCATCCTGACAGCTGGTGTACGTTTATTGTTTTATACCAGAGTCAACCGCAAGGAAACGTTGTCAATGGAAAGACAAAAAGGGAAATTATCATTCTGTCGAAACAGAAACTTTGGAAGTTGGTTCAATATGAAACTTCATTAGCTTCTGCCAAACTTTAAACAATGTCTGCAGCGAAGTTGTGCTATGAATAGTTTCAGTAATTCTAAAACTACCTTATTTGTTTTATATCCATATCTACACTTTACAGACTGCAGCTGTTATTTAACTTTTATTTAAAATAAGTGGATCTTAATTGTATGATTTAATGTTTTAATATTGTTTTTAAGCCTAATTGATAACCTAGAAAAGCGCCCTATGAATAAAATCAAGTATTTTTTTTTTTTTTAGATTTTTTTGGCACAGACGCCTTTATTGTAAAGTTGGTAGACAGGAAATGGGAGAGAGAGGGGGGTAGACTCGCGGAGAAAGGACGCCCCGGTCAGGATTCGAACCGGGGGTCTTCCACATATCTTCCATATACGTCACAAAATTATGCCTCTGACATCATGTAATGTTTCTTCATTGTGGAGTAATCATTTACATACGAGGGAGNTAAAATCAAGTATTAATTTGACTATCTGTGTCTGTGCCTCATGATAATTGGTATTGTACGTACACAAAGTGATTTGTATTCTACAGCTGCCCCAAAGTCCTGCCAAGCTTTTTTGAAGTTCTGTGATAAACAAGACAAATTTATACTCTCACACTGCCTTCCTGTAAACTCAATTTCATTTCATAATTAGAAGCACGAGGACAATAAAAAATCTGTTTCCCTTCACCCTGTCGCTTTATACTCTTCCCTCTTGGATCGCAGGGAGCACAAAAAGTTTTCCACTCCATTACTTCTTCAGATTTAACCCTGATAAGTGTTCTTGTTTAACGCGCCATTGACGGTTAGCGGCACTGAGCTCCTCTAAAAACAGCAACCAACAGCAGGAAAACAAAGTGCGCCGTCGCCACTGGGATCAGGCGCACGGTCTCGTGGATGTGTGTTTTTAGTGAGTGTGTTGGTGTTCTTGATGCATTCTTTGATAATTCAGCAGCATATCTTGGACACACATTTTGCTTTCTTCTTTGGATGACAAGAAGGTGACCACAAGTTGACACCACATATGAGAACAAATGAGTAAATATTCCCATATCAGAGGCCATCAGATGACAATGCTCTGATTTGCACAATCAGTTAATGATCCACAAACAAAAGCACAACAAAAACCTTAACCGTAATCCTTTTTGCAATAACAGGAAACCCCTTGTTTTAATTAGAGGAAAGAAAACACTATTATGAATCCATTTGGCCTTTCCCGGCAGTTTCCCATCAGATGTTGACTTGATTGACTGCAACCCATACATATACGTCACAAAATTATGCCTCTGACATCATGTAATGTTTCTTCATTGTGGAGTAATCATTTACATACGAGGGAGATAATGACTAACCGTGTGACAAATCGGACATGAAAGCTGTGGTTGACCTTCGGTTACCTGACCTCAGTCAAACAACTCAGCTGCATATCTTGTGGCGAGCGGCACATTGTTCTCCCTGTCTGACTTCAACATGTGGTTGTGTTCATGTGTCAGTGTGTTTTGGCGCTGCGGGTTTGACGTCCAGCAGTTGTTATGTCTTGGAAGAGTTCAGTGCCTGTGTTTCAGGCATGTTCTCAGACATGTAATGTACGATTCTGTGTGTTCCGATCAGCAAAATGTGCACTGCATCTCCTTTTCCCATGTCTGCATTTATCTGTTTCTTTTCTGCTGCTGTTAACCTGGCGATGTGTTATTTCTTATACCTCTCTCTCTGTGATGAAAAAAACAGCTTTTCCTACTTGTTCACGCTTTATCGCTTTTGCTGTTTTATTCAGCTTGCTATCCTCACTCTTTGTTTCCCTCTGTATTGTTTTTTCTCTCTGCTTTGTTCAGTAGTGAGCACAAGTACAGCTTGATGTACAGTAATCACGTTATCACTCCCAGGCATCCCACAGCCCCCTCCAGCAAACAATCCATCCATGTCAAAGAAATCACCAAGCAGTCAGGACTGTTACGCATGTATAAGGTATGTGTACACACACACACACACACACATTTTATATATATATGTGTGTGTGTGTGTGTGTGTGTGTGTGTGTGTGTGTGTGTGTGTTTGAAAATCAGAAAATGAAATGTGGAGGGGTTGCACATGTTTGTGAAATGGAGGGAGATGTAATCATTTATTGATGAACAGGTCAGTTAGTCTTTTTTTTAATGCCTCTTATATCACAAGCTACTCTGCTCCAGACGGCACGTATGCTTCTCATAAACTTTGGCTGATTCATTACCCCCTGCTCTCTCTCTGTATGCGTCCATCCCAGCACACAAACATGTTTTGATTTTGAAGGAACATCTCTCTATGTCTGCATTCCCTAAAAGGACAGGTTCATTTCACACTGGACCCAGTAAACTCTGCTTTTTTAAGTGCACAAGGTAATACTGCAATACTGTTGGATGCAATGGCTCTATTACATAAAGTGCAAAGCCATTTCTGTCAAGAGGATATTAAGGTGGTTATTTAATTATATGATTAAAGTGTTAAGTAGCCCAATGAGAAGAAAAAGTGATTTATAAATGTAGTTCTGCTCCACGCTTCAGTAATAACAATGGAAGAGAATTCCAAGCAGCCATTTAGGTGCAGATTTAAAGCTCCCATAGTATTCATATTTCATGAATTTGCCTTGAAATAGAAGTCATCTCAGGATAAGAATAATGTCTTTCATGAAGTCTTTTTAGTTTGTATTTCTTGGATGAAGTTCTAGTGGGATAAGCGGTACAACAGGCAGAATGCTGGACCCTGAATGGCAGAAATCCGCCCCCCAACACATACACCTTCACCTTTATCTGCCTTCTTATTTTAAATGATGCAAATCAGCCATGTGGGAACAATCCAGGAGTCAACAGTTAATACAATAGTCCTGATGTAAAGCTTAATTTAACATAAGTGAAAATCTGTGTAAAAATGTAGGATTGTATGTGCCATCCATTTCAAATTCTGCTCTGGTCTTCAAAATTCCTATTCCTAACTAAACACATAAACTTAACAAAAACATAACTAAACAAGGCTACTTTAAAAGTCAGGTATGTATGGTCTTGGAAAACATAAACTAAGTTGTAATGAGTAATACGGGGAAAAAAAACCATTTGCTTGAGTTTACTTAAAGATTATTATATTCCTTTTTCCCATTAAAATGCCAGTAACTGGTTGGAACGGTTGTTCACAGAAACAAATCACTTCGCAAGCAAACAAGGAATTTGGTAATTCTAATTACATCTGATAACAGTTCAGTGATAGCCAGTTTTTTCCAGTGAAAAAGGCTTATTCACTGCCCACACAGGATGAGTTTCCACAGTTGCACCGAAATGCAGGAAATACACAAGAAAGTTGGAAGGTTTGTTGTTGCATCTGCTGCCACAAAAAACAATTACAAAATAGTGTTAAAAGCTAAAAACATAGCAGCTGTATGAGGCCCAAACTCAACAAATGGACTCAGCGCTGTAAGTTACACAGCAATACACACACAGAAAGACATTAACTAATGGTAGCTACAGTGCCATAAGCTAATCGTCATACCAGACCAAATAAAGCTGGAGCCACAAAACCCCTGAGTGCTTTGAATTAACCAAGGGTGCATTTTAATGCTTATAAATTAAAATTCTTATTTGTAACTATAAGAATGTGTTATTTTTTCTTTCAAAAGTCACACAACCCTCCTTAAAAGCGACATAAAATGTAATGGTTTACATTTGATCATTAACATCTCAGGTTGGCTATATTGGGCAGAATTAATTGTAAACTTTTCCACTGCTGTGTATTTTCTTCCACAGTCATGAATGGCACACACAGTCCACTAATGGCAACAATAATGTTATATTCCAGGTCACACCCACCACCCTCACTGGTGTTCATCTAGGGTACCTTATAGTGGAAAGTGACAGCAAACGAGTGATTGTGAGTCTGCACTGGGGGGTGGAATGAATATTTCCTGTACACACTGCAGGCCATACAGGTGTGACGCACCTGTCTTTCAAGACAACATTCCTCCCTGGAGCCCAGAGTCCTGCTGACGCACCAAAATGTTATTCCACAAAAAAGTGGACCCATGGTGTGTGTGTGTGTATTGAGGGGGTGGAGGGCAGTGGGGTGAGGGAGGAGGTAAGGGTCTGGGGCTTTCCCGTTTTAGAGGAATCCTATCTCCAAGGTAACAAGGGAAAACAGCAACACATGGTATGAAACATTGTTGAATGACTTGGAGGCTAAATTGCTCTACCAACCAAAACCCCCGAAAAATCCCCTACTGCTCCCCTAAAACATCACTTTGTAAAATCCTCCCCTTATTACCAATGATATTAGTAGTATTAGTATAATGCATGTATTGTACATATGGTGACCTCCAGGAGGCATCATTTACGGAGCGTCTGACTCACAGAGGGGCCATCGGCTGACCGCCAGCAGGAGGATGGTAGATATACCTGGTTTTGGTCTTGGTTACCTTGGCAACGTGGTCCAAGGGGGCCCGTAGTGTTTGCACTGCACACAGCTGTGTGACTTGGAGGGGCTGGTGAGAGCGGGGAGTGGGGGGTGAAGCGGTGGGAGATGGGTACTAATGTCAACAATTTCACACAAGCTGTTCCTTCTTCGACCAGTCACAGAGATAAAGACAGAGACAGCCTGCAGCAGTTGAGAAGTGTAGCTGAGATGCCATAAATCAGAAAATTTTGCACAGAAGGTTGCTACAGTGTATAGACAAACATTTATTGAAAACACTGCTGATATTCATGCTGGCTAAGCAAATGCCTGAAGATATAATGGATGGTTTCTTGCAAGCTCATAAATAAGAAGTCAAATATTTGTATAGCAAATTCAATATAAATGCTATAAAGCTGCTAGCCTACTGACACAGATTTGGAGAAAGGTGTGACAAATGCACAAGGGACATTATGCAAATGTCAAAGGCCTTGGAAATAACCATTATTTTTTCTTGAATATTTGACAAGAGGCACGCTTTCACCCACACAATAAGCTAGCGGTATACCGGGAATCGGTAACGCTGAGCTCATCACTTTGCAGAAACTTCATCCAATAAAACAATTTATGGTTTTCTGCTGATGTACAGCTGGCAGGTCCATTGCTAATGGGTTTAAAATGTGCCGTCTCTGGCTGGGAGCGGCCGAGAGACTGGAGGAGAGAAAAAGTAGGCAGAAGTTAGTGAGGAGTGAGAGAGTGTGAGGGAATTCTGATTTATGATCGCACCTCTGTCTCCAAATTTCAGCAGAGCTTTTAGCTCCTCTCAAGCTTCAACGTGGTGTGATGTTGCAATGTGTCCAGAAATCTTGACATCATTGCTTTCTTTGTGAAACCAAGGCCAAAGCCTCTGAAGTTCAAGCTCCGTCTGTGCCAGTCTGATGAGCAGCAAGCCAAACACCAGCTGACTTATGGAAGTCTTTGATGTTAGGCTAGTGAGGCAGTTGCAATACCCGTAGACATGTTGCTAATGGTAAGCGATGCAGACGATATAGGCCACCCTGAGTGTGATACACCTACAGTATAGCTCAATTTTAAATAAATTGAATCTTTTATTATCTGTGTAATTGGTGAACAAGCTAATTCTTCCAAATATTTAATAACAGACAGCGGCAAAGAACTGCAGTGCCAATCTGTCATCAAAAAGTATTCAGCCAACTTTCCCTGGACAAATAGTTTAAAAGTATACTGTATGTGCACCAGTGAAGTAGTCAGGTGGCTTTCCAGGAGTACATTTAGCATTCAAATAAACATATTTCATGACTGAATCAATGATTATATCGCAAATTTGTATCACAACATACTGTACTGTATAGTAGCTAAAACCGATATTTTACATGAATTGGCTTGCACTTGAATTAATGACAGAAAATGTTACCCAACAGTAAAAATGCTGATATTTTTCCCTTCGTTGCTTTTGGGTATCACTGTGTAGCTGTTGCGATGCTGGAAAGTCACTACAACAATGGAGCTTCCAGTGACTCATCATAGAGCCCTGTTTATATTTTACTGCTCATGGCCTGTGACTGAACACAAAGATTTCTGGTAAATGAGGTAAATGGCCAAGGTTTGGGGTAGGTGGATAAGGTCCTGCATAGGATCAGGGACTGTGTGTAGTTTGACAGCTACCATTGTTTCTATTCCTGTCAAAGTTGTGATTTCTTTACACAACAGAGCATGTTGGTGTTGAATATTGATACAAATCAGGAAAAATAAATTATTCAGTTCCGAGAACCAAAGGAATTACTCACATAAAATTTTGAAAGCATCTACCTACCTTCATAGGTTCTCCTTGCACTGTCTCATTTTCTTGCCAGTAGTCTTGCTGGCTGTTTGCCAGACACTACTTCAGATAGGCCTCATTAGCAAGCCTATCTGATGGTACCCACTTTAGATCCTCACAGCTCTTTGAACTCTTTCTGTGTTTCGTGAAACAATGATATGGTGNTTACTTCAGATAGGCCTCATTAGCAAGCCTATCTGATGGTACCCACTTTAGATCTTTGAACTCTTTCTGTGTTTCGTGAAACAATGATATGGTGAGTTGACAGCCATTCGTCAATCTTGAGCTGGACAGTCATAAATGGATCATTGGGCAGAGTCTTATCATGCTTTCAAAGTTTGAGATGTGGTGCCCCATTGACCACAGTGGTACTGTGTGCATGTGAGTGGGGGTGCACGCCTGTGTGGCCACTAACCCCTTAACCCTTGTGTTTACAAGGAAGTAGTCCAGATGGATACCCCATTGACCACATCATCATGACCTTTTGGCCTCTGTGAAATGACATCATCATGCAGTTTTATTTGCAGTTGGTGTAACTTATTTTCTATCTCACTTGCAGACTCTCGAGGAAACCTGTGAAGAACAAAAAACAACTCTCTAAGTATATTCAAAGGCTGAGCCAAAAATATACTCACTCCAAATTCCTTAAATGTTTCACCTTAAAAGTCCAAGTGACAGCCTGGTTAAAGTTTGGCACAGTGGTACACTCTGCATCAAATGGTGACTTATTAGTATGATGACACTTCCTCTTAAAGGCCTCAGGAAATGTATCCACTTACCCAAGGTCTGTTTTACTAGTTACAGTTTTAGGAGCATAAGCTTCAATGCCATAGATGTTATTACTATTCTAACTTCAGGAATTCTTTACTTACTGCAAAAAATACAGGGTTTTTTTTTTTAGACCATTTTAAAAATTACGTCTAAAAATCAGTAATTATTTGATCATTGTATCTAGCATTGTCTCTGTAGCCAAAACCTAATATAGCTTATTCCTATTCCAACAAACCCCCATTGTGGTCCAGAAACTGCTAAAAACACATTATTAAGCCACACTGTGGCACTGGGTGACATGGTCCTTCGTTTACATGAACATGAGCACTGTAGTTTATTTTGAGTCAAACCCACATGCACCCTTCTGGTGCTGTAAATACTCCCTAGCCATGAAAATGTGTATTAAACCACAGCTTAAAACAGTCCCTAACAAAAGTGCTATTACATTCAGTTGGGCAACATTTGCTAAAAGCTACATTGTCCAACCATATAGTGTGTGTGTGTGTGTGTGTGTGTGTGTGTGTGTGTGTGTGTGTGTGTGTGTGTGTGTGTGTGNACAGGGGTCCATTTCACCAAGCAGGTTCAACAAACTGGTGAATTCCACCGGGAGTGGAAGCACCACGGAACTGCTGCACCATGGTTTAGATACGTCCTCTGTTCAGTGTCAATTCATAACACTGGGAGCATAATGGCAGCGGAGCAACCCAGCAGGAATTGTACGATAACACGAGATCCCACGAGAACATCTACAGGCTGCAAGACCCTGTGATAATCTCTACAGTATGTGAGACTACTCTGAGATACAAAACTCTGAGTGTCTAGCTGCAGAGCAGCTGATTTTAGTTAGTTTGTTCAACTTGGGAGTATTTTCACCTAGAGTTAAAAAGTCAGCATCATTGGAGCCCTGATTCAGCAAATCACCATGACAACAGGAAAGAGGAGATCTTTCACCCCAATGGAAGTAGAGAGTTTAATGTATTCATACAGTGAGTTTGAACACATTTTCACAAAGAAGAGTAACATTGCTGCAGTTGCTGCCAATCACACTGTCTGAGGTTGCAGCACAATGTCATGACAGAATATAATTCAAAATGAATTCAACAGATCTGGTTTACATGCAGGGAAAATGACAAAGATGGGTAAAAAGCCATTTCAGGGCGAGGCTCACTTTTCTGACCACCCTGAATACTTACTCCTTGCCTTACTCGAGCAGCTCCAACATTATATAAAAAAACTTCCATTTGCAATGAAACACAGTACAGCACACAATATCTACTGGGATGTAAGAGCATGACTATACTATTCAAATATGAGGACGGATTAGGTTGTGTATGTAGATGATGGACTGTGACATGAAACGGCACCACTTAAAAGATAATTGTCTGGAAATGATAGAACATCTATGTGCAGTTGATAACCATTTCCCAGTGATTATTTAATTCATCAACAGGATTATGATCAAAAGGACTTGCCATGTTCGTGAAAAAGTTACCTAATATATGCCTACTGATTTTTTAAATAATTTTATTTTAATGGCGGACGGCAGAACTACACTAAAACTCGCCTGCTGATTGATAGAATGAGGAAATTAAATGGTGTGGCTGTGAAAGAGGACAAGAGGACAGACTAACAGAAATTCGAGGTTTATTGGAAAAAAAAAACAGGTTCCGACCAGGTTAGGTTCACAGTCTGTTACTATGGTAACTGACCAAGAGCTTAAGTTACCTCTCTCTGTGAAATAGGCTGGCATTACCCCTCTTTCTCCGGTTTGAGTTCCCTCCATTTGTAAAAAGTTTCTCTCATTTCAGGATTAACAAACTCAGTTTTCAGTAAACCTGCTTTGTGAAATGGACCAGGAATGCTGTAAAGTACTTTTCAGTGAGATTCCAGTGGTCGGCACTGTCTCCAAATTTATGTAGGCATGTTCTATACAGTAGATACATTAAAATGGTACTAATGCTGTAGTCCCTTTAAAATAGTATCAACTTAATCTTGATGCCAACACAAATCCAAACCATCTCTTTGTGGTTGCTGTTAACATATAGCTCTAAAAGTCCACATTCCCTGGAGTCAGCTGTGTTCTGGGTGCAGGAGGGTGCAGGGGTCTGTAGCCTCTTCTGTGTCTGTGTGCCATTAACATGTCGCCACTCTGTCCCACAAAGCCGCTAATAGCAGGGTCCAGAAGGAGACTGCTTTCCACAGGGGGAATCTGTGGCCACAACAAGGTCACTCTTGGGTTTGGATGGAAAACAGAGGTCTTGCATGCCATTTCTGAAACTCTGTCATGTTCTTTGGTATGTTTCAGAAGAGGATATGCAAAATCATATGATGCAGCTAAAGGCAGATTTGTGGAAAGACATGCTTTACGTACTTTTAGTTGTCTGTGTACATGTGTAAGTGTATACGTGTAGTTTGTGTTTCTGCTTGGATTACAGAGACCGTGGAGAAGGCCTCACATCTGGCAGGCTGTCTGCCCGCCCCAGTGATGGGCTCCAGTTGTGGCACTAGGCAACCGTTGTGAAGGGGAGGGGCCAGCTGGAGCATGACCAGCTGGTAATGTATCATCCCTCCATCCTGTGTGCCAAGTGAGCATGTGCAGAAGATGACTGTCGGGCTCAATGAGGATTCTGTTGCATCTGTAGGTATTAAAGCAGAACTGGTTCCCACAGCACTGAAAGATCAAGTTATTCAGGTTTTTTTATTTACTGTGAGAGAACTGACTGTGAATGTCCATATAAGTCTTTATTGTTGTATATCTGAAGAGGACTGTTGGTTTAGCTATCTGGTAATCCTTTTCCTTTGTGAGGACTTGCCTCTCAAATCCCAATTATGGAAATGTAAAGCCTGAGATATGAGGCTGCTGATGTGGTGGTGAGCCTGAGTGGCTGTGGTTGTTATCTAGACTTAAGCCCTGGAAATAACAAAGGAACACTGTGCTCCTCTGTCTGGCACAACAGACCTACCTGGATGGGGAAGGACAGTGGTGGGAAGGAGGGGTGGGAGAACGTAAAAAAAGCAATGGCAAGCCGGCGTGGTAAGGAAAAAAAGAAGAAAAAAAAAGAAAGGAGAGTTCTTCCTATTTGGCAAAAACAGCAGTTAAGAAAAAGAGCGAGAGAGGAGAGCTGGGTTCACATCGAGTCAACACATGCTGGGAGATAGCAGACAGCCTGGCTGTGAGAGATTATTGTCACATTAAAAATACCGTAAAAATTAAAGAAACGGGTCCAGTGGAGCTCATGGGTTCACAGCTGGGTTTACCTGGAGGATAGGAATCGATAGTGAGGAGAAAGTGCTCTCGAAGGCCTCATAGAGGAGCCGTGTATCATTTGGAGTCTGCCTTTGTTTCCTTTTCCTCTGGAAAAAAAAGGTATATATCTTCTGTCAAGTGTTCCATGGTTCTCTCCTCCAACTGCGACACACTGCGATGCATGCGTGCACATAGACTCATAAACACAATGATGTGCGCACAGTGTTCCTGCCAAGATATATAATCATATTCACGCTGTATAGAGTTGCTGGTGTGCTGGATTTGTGGAAGGTTGAGGAGGGGAGGGGGAAAGCAGGCAGTAAGCTAACAATGTTCTCTTGAGAGGAATGCTATAACAAACATCAATGGAAATCAATGGTTTTTAGTCCTTATCTTAACCTTTAACATAATGGCCTTCACCTGCCTAATTATGAGTGTACAGCATGTAGGCTCGTATTTTTGATTATGTGTAACCAACATTTTTGATCCATGAAATACATATGAAATATGTATAGTTATGAACCAACCCACTCAACCTCATTATGTACAGTATAGGCTGACACTGAAATTACAGTTGCGACAAACTTGTAAGTGCTACCAAAAACATATCTGTGGCATTTGTAACAACTGCAGAAGTACAAGTAATTAGATAGAATATAATTCAAAGAAATGAAGAGCGAACAAGTTATGCTTTTTCTTCTATGTTCAACCAGTCAT
>JANJYP010058836.1:0-10766 GCA_024605115.1 Rastrelliger brachysoma
TTATTGTACATCTATGAAGTTTGATTGAAGTTGTATAGACAATACCAAACCACTTAACATACTGTTACATCCTGCTTGACGTTAATAGTAATGCAACAGTTAACATCTCTAGAACTAAAAGCAGTCTCATGATTGTAGAGTCAGTAGAACATCACTGTTGACTACAATAGAAAGATTATCATGGGTTATTATCATGGGTGCCTTGCTCGAGGGTACGTTTACATTGACATGCTGTTCTCATTTACTTAACCATCGGCTGTGAAAAAACTCCATCGAATACCAGAAAGGCCAAGACCTGAAAAGAGAAGTTATGTTTAAGCAGAGTTTTCACACTGACCTAGTTTTGTTCATTCTTTTCCCATTGAAAACCGACGCCACTGTAATTATTACCTCTATAGAGAGCCACTTTTAATACTCTGATGTATTATTAGTTGGATTTGGTACAAACAGATTAAAGAGGAGCAAGAAAGGCTTAGGTAATTTGATAATTGCTTTTGGCACCTGTGTTTTGTTCTCCTTTCCCTGTAGCCCAAGCAGAAAGAATCCCTGAGCAGAGTTTTTTTTTTTTTGCTTGAAGTGAAGGCAGAGAGGGCTGAGGAGCAGCTCAGCACCCCGCTGTGTGACGGTCTGAAAAGGCTACACTTTTGCGTCTGCTCCACATTGCCCCTGCTCAGCATGTCTTAGATTCAACCACATCCTGATCTTTATCACAATATGAATTAAACCTTGATTTTCTGTCCACTCAGCAAGAGAGCTCCACCAGTGATATTGGGGCTAAATCGTTTCACACTCTGGACAGGCAATCCGCAAAGGAACATAACACTGACTTCCCTTTTTTTTCTTTTTTTTTGGTGATGGCCTCAAAATTGCAATAAAGGTTCTTGACACTGATTTGTATTTATTTATTTCATTCTCCACCTATCCTTATATTCAAACCCTTTCTGTTTCCACCTCGGTCTCTGTGGATTCTTGCTTGCAGGAGGAAAGAAAAAAAAAAAGAAAAAAAGAAAATTAAAATCCATCAGCTAATGTGTCGCCTGGTAATGAAATAAGAATCTGACACTCTCTCGCATTGAAATGCAAAAGAGGTGTCCTGGCGTTACCCTGGCAATTTATCATAAAAGCCAGCGAATTTCTACTTAATATACATGAGGTACAGTGAATTATTACAGGGCTTGCCATTATAACAAACTTCTCAAAGTGCACAGACAAAAGGGTCAAGTATATTATTTTCCCTTACGTCACTCGGATGGATGATCTAAATGGCTTTCTGAAGTTAGGGAATTTCATACTTTCTTTGAATATGTTTTATACTTTGTCCCATTTTGCACAATGCAACCCTTTTTACCCTCTGTTCCCTTTTTTGGTAGAGAGAAAATGGAAGAGAGAGAGAACACAGAGGCAGGGCGAAAAATGTCACCTACTACTATCTGAGTGCTTTTTCCACAGCTCTAATTCATCTCTGCCAGCAGCATGTCTCTACTTTCCTTTTCTTCCTGCACTACTTCACCAAAAAAAAAAAAAAACGAGGGCCCAAGTCTACTGATACACCTATGCAGTCGTCAGCCTTTTGGCTTTTTGTATGCAAAAGCAACATTAACCACAACAAGAGAAAAAGCTGAATCATACTAATTACAAAAAAAAAAAAAAACAGCAAATGGAAAAATGTCTGGTATACTGTGTGAAGTGATGAATGATTAATCGCTCCTTCGTAATCTTGTGATTCCGCCTGGTTAAAATAATCAATAGTTAACAATGCATGTGATTGATATATGAGCCTATTACATTCAAAAAGTGTAGTCACTGTGGGACAATGGTGAATAATGCCCAATAATATCAAACGTGGTGTACTGTATCATTTGATTGATGAATTTTGTCAAGTGACAACCTAAAACAGTTTATGTGACTGTCCAATGAATGATTAATGTAAAGGAAGCTAATATCACCTCAAACAGCATTTATGTTAGCAACAATCATTGTCAATACATCCACCATATAATAGTAAAGTGATGATAGTAACGAAAAAGAAATCCTGTATATGTTTGATAATAATCCAACTACCATTGACATTTTCAAATTTTTTTTTTTTTTTTTTGNCTTGATAATAATCCAACTACCATTGACATTTTCAAAATGTTTTTTTTTTTTTTTTTTGCATTTGACTACAGAGAGTCTTCTATGAATAAATATTAACTGTTTATATGATTTATAATCAAAACCCCCACTTGAGCTTTGATAGGCGACCCAACTGGAGTCTAGGGATCATGGAAATGCATTATAAGTGACACATCCAAGTGTTTTGCTGTAGACTGAAGACTGTCATATCAACATATGATGCATGTAGTCACTGATAATGTATAATTTATATGACACATTTTTTACTGAGTTGGGCATAATGCCATTATCATATTGGAGAATGTCTTTAGTCGTCCCATGGGACATCTCAACAAATCACCACGTCTCAAGCAAACCAGGGCCAAAGATTAATGATAAACATGACAAGNACTGAGTTGGGCATAATGCCATTATCATATTGGAGAATGTCTTTAGTCGTCCCATGGGACATCTCAACAAATCACCACGTTTCAAGCAAACCAGGGCCAAAGATTAATGATAAACATGACAAGGACAAATTAGAATATGTAGACGTTAGCATGTGCCAGACCACACCAAATATCCTGGAGCTAAATAAATAGACATGCATTCTGATCCGTTCCCTATTGTCCAATTTTATAAATATCCTTGTCGGCCTATTTATGAAGTGCGAGGATATATGATTTTAGATGGACAAAGGCTTCAGCTGTCATGTGACATATTACTGCAGACATACAGTGAATGATAAGCTTTTGCATACTCAGTAGTCAGCACCAATATACCAAAAGTGAAATGCTGGGATAGGTACTTAGATTGTATGCGAGTAATACCACAATTGGTTATACACTAGCTTTTTGTTAAGATTAGATCATTGCTCTTATGAAGGTACAGTTAGGAGATTGTTAGCTTAGCATAAAAACTGGAAACATAGGAAACCAGCTAATGGTAGGCTTGTTCCAAAGGTATAAAATATGTCTATTAGTACCTAAAGTAAAAAATTAGACAAGGGGATACTGGGGGGTGTATGGTTAGAGGCAGTGACTTCATGGTGTTCTTAAACATTGATATTTTTATACTTTTGGTTTTATGATGAATGAAACAAAGAAAGATATAATGTGTTAACTAATGCGCTTTATGAGTGCTTTGGACAGAACCAGGCTAACTGTTTCCCCAATACTTTAAGCTAAGCTGTCTCCTAGCTTGCAATAGCGTTGATATTCTCAAACAAAAAAACTCTCCAGAAAGCTAGCTGTGTATTTCCCAAAAGTAAAGTACAAAATGTGCTTGAAGTATCAAAAGTAATAATATTTACTACACACCCTTTAAGAGTTATATTAATGTAGTTCATATTACTTGATGATTATTACTGATTCATTTGAGTATTGTAACTATAGTTGATTATACAACCATTGAATGATATGTAGCTTTGTGTGTAAAATCTTAATTTGTAATGTAAAACTAATTAGTAACTATATATGCAATATGTAATGGAGTAAAAAGTGAGGTGGAGTATAAGTATGAAGAAAAAAAAACAGGAAATGGAAATGCTTAACAAAAGTACAACCTCAAATGTGTAAATAAGTCTAGAACTTGTAAATACATTCAACATTACACCAGTGAGCATTAACAATACAACAGTATCCTCTTGGGACTTGCAACGAGGATCTCTGAGTGCTCCCTGTGCTGAATCAGAGATGTAACTTTATTGTTTTTGAACGGAGACATAAATCCCAATAACCATCAGTAGTGAGTCCTGAGCCATTAGCCCCCCTCCCTGAGTGACTGTCACATCCAATGGAGAAGCCACTCCTCCATCTCCACCTGAGGCTCTGGAGATGGATGGCCCCGCCACTCTATAGTGCGCTGGCTCATTTCTGCCCCGGTACAGAAGTCAGCGCTGATTAAAATATCCACACTGGGTCCTTATTTCTATTACCAATTCACTCAGCCAAGCCCAGACCCTCTCAATTAAAGTGCTTGAGCCCAGATGAATGGAGATGAGGGGGTGAATGGTAGCTGACAGAATTACAAACGCTCACAGTCACAATTTATCCTCCTGACAATTAGGAGCAATTTGTTTCATGCTAAGTCATCCTTAAGGTTTCAGAAGGTCTTATTCGATATCAACAGGAGTGGTTGCAGCTGTCACAATCCCCCAAGTAGCATTCTCTATATTGATTATACACAGTCGACTGCACCATACAGTACAAGTAACTGTTTAATCCTACTTTTAAACCTAAAAGATGTTTATATGGAGAATGTTAAAATAGATTAAGTGAAGTTATGAGTCCCTAAAAAACAAGTCGACCTCCAAGACTTTGGTTTAGCCTTGTGCAGAACTTACTTGAAATCTGTTCTTCTTTGCTTCTGTGCTTCCTTTATATCCCGTATCTTATTCTCCCGTACAGTAATGCCCCACACAATTAGATTCACAACGGTAATTATTATGAAAGGTTATAAGGCAACACAGAAATATGTAAGCTTTTTGAACAACCTTTTAACTCCAGCCGCAGCTATGAAAACGGAAAAAAAAAAAAAAAATGATGGCGACTTTTCAGTGACAATGTCTTAGGCTGTGGCACAATGGAGTACAGCTCTCAATGACTGAGCCACTTTCTTTAGCGGAACCACTAAACTTCTATGCCGATATTCTATTGTGCTTTGAAAAAGGGCTTTTGAAATGCATTAGCACTACACACTTTCTGAAGAAAGACCAAGCACGGATTTGAAATATAGTGACGGAACAAAAAAAAAAAAAAGAAAAGAAAAAAAGAAAAGCGGGATGCAATCATTTTTTTAAGGGTTGGCCCAGCCCCTTTGAGATCTCTCTTTTATTGTTTGCTGACGACTTGATACTGCAAAGTTCTATCTATTTTTTCCCCCCTTCTTTTTCTTCTTCTTCTTTTTTTTTCTTCTGCCATAGCAAATTTGTTTTCAGGCTCCATAAAATAGCCTTTTCTTATTTCAAGCAGCAGTGTATGCAGTGGAAAATCTTTCACATAATATATCCTTAAAAGCACATTACTCTGTCCCATACACCGTTAAGAGTTAAGAACACAGTTAATATTTACAGTTGAAAAAAATGGGAGAAAGGGAAAGGATTTTGCCAGGGAATAAAACACCCCCACCCACGTATACACACTCACTCTCAGTGCAGCAGTTGAACAATTGCTATTCACAATCCTATCCTTAATGCCTAAGACCAACATAAAAGAGGGGAGTTTAAGAATATAGGGATAAGCCCTTTCAGCTTTTCTAAGTCTTAAGGCTGATTTATGCTCCATGAATACTGAGCATCGGCAGCCAGTGCTGTTGCCACTCTAAATAGATATTACAATGATTTGGGAACAATGCGTTCGACTGATTCCCTCAGACACAAAAATACATATATGTGTATATATAGTGAATAGGAGGCAAACATTAGCGCTCCCTGACAATACAAGCATTTTTGATGTAGAAGGGTAGAGCAAGATTAATGTCTGAGCGAGAGAAAAGGCGAGATACCACTTTGGGTGTTTGCTGGGAAAGCTGCAGCGGGAAGATGCTTTGAGAGTCTAAATCCCCCCCTGAGTACAATGCAGGGCTGCTGATACAACCAACAGACACGGGGTCACCTCCCCTCAGGGAGACAATGGAACCACAACAACAAACTGGAGTGAGGAAGCACCAGGGACTGTGCAGGCACAAAGGCATTGAGAGGAAAGCAAGGGGTTGGGGGGGTGTGGGGGGTGAAGTAGGAGAAATGCATTTTGCCAGCGTTTTCCATCATGATTATTATTGCTAATATGCAACAAGGGCTGCTGAATGTCAGAGGTAGCATGAAAACGACTTAGAAGAAAGTGACCATTCTCCAAAATCTCATCCTTTCCCTTTAGCATTAGTACAGCATTAGAAGCAAGAAAATAGCTCAAGTCTGCTTCTATCACTTGTACACTTATGCTGAATGACATCATATGGAAGCATTTAATATGCTAAAAGATGGTGCTGCATTTGCGATTTTTTTTTTTTTTTTTTTTTGAAGAGGGACGTTTTTTGCAGCACAAGAGAGGTATGGATAAGCAGTCACCCCCCCCCCCCAACTCACCCCACCCCTCCCTCCTCCATTTTTTTTTTTGCCACTTAAGCTTTCCAAACGGCCTCAGGGCTCCAGAACAACTCCGACCCTTGTGTCTCCTCTCCCAATCCAAGATTAGCCTGTCTTCTTGTCTTAATCCAGCAGAAACGCTGCATCCTGACTCCAACACCTCTCCACAATTACTGCACTCCATAATCCCCTGCCTGCCTCCATTTTCCCTACTGCTTTAAGAGGGGTAAAGATCAGGGGTGAGCACTCATCCCCGAGCCCTCCCCTGCCTCTCACCATGGCAGTTAAGTGTCTGTGGAAATCATAGAATGAGTAAGCCTTGTGACAGCTTATTAATACTTCTCTCTTCTCTAGGGTTTACCAATGGTCAGTCCTTAAGTATACTGTACTGGATTAAAAGGATTTGCTTGTAGCTCAGGTTGGCTTCTGCAAAGAGGTATTTCAGGGCAATTCTCCCGCTCTGTTCGTACTAAGATGTCACTTGAAGGGTCTTGAGTTGCATTGTGCGCCAGGCTGATGGTCTATGAGATATAATGTGGAACATGAGGCTAAGGTCTTTTTCATGGTCAGTACCTCCTATGATTTCAAGAGGCACTTGATCCTCCGTGGGAGCAAAAGCACTCAAGCCTAGGTCTGAAGTACAGTAACCAGATGAACGGAGTCAACGACCAGACGAACAGAGCCAGTGACTCCGTATTCAGCAAACTTTGATAGTTTTTACTGTCGTTCCAAAGAATGACCACCGCAGTTCTCTTTCCCCCACTTAAAGCCGCTGTTCATCGCAGTGTACACAGTTGAACAACAATGACTGTGGCGCTTACAGAGACGCAAGATGTGCTTAAATGAAACATCCTGCTGGCTTAGCATAGCTTGGCTGCCTCTGTGCTCTGGATGTCTTTAATGCGTTTGTTTGCCTGCAGGCCCTCCGATTCTTTCTCCCTGCTTTCTCTGCTTTCTAGCCCCGGATAGATTATAGGTTTTTTTTTTTTTTAATTTTTATATTTATTTCAAAAACCTACTAAATGGACTTGAATCGATCAATACCTTATTGTGAGCGTGTGACGAAAGCTGCACGGGAGGGGGGGGGAGTGGATAGAAGGCACCCAATATGACAGATGTTACAATTCAGATTTTCTTTTCATTCTTTTTCAAGTAAACACAATGGCATATCGAAAGGAATTTCAAAAGCTGTTTTAAATTGATTTAAGTTAGCTTCTTGTCATAAAGCTGTGTGTTCACAAGTATCACAAAGATGGCTGGGAATGGAGAAAGAGAGTAAAAGAAAGCTGCCTCCTCCGAGCAGTCTAAGCCATTGTAGGCTTCTACCCAAGCCTTAGATTTAAAAAGGACCAAGCCTGGACAGATTTGCTCAGAAGTCTTTTCAGAAGATATTTTTGAGCCAGAGATAGTCATCATGGAGAATAAACAACTTACTTTCAGAGAAGGGAGGGACATGAAAGAATATGGAGGCAAAAATGTCCCACTGGTAACGAAATCAAGGAATATAGAAGGGCATCAGAATCCTCTGAGCTTCCATATCAAATGTCCCACCCGATCTAGAATTCACAATAAAAAAAGACAGCACTTGTGCATAATATAACGATTGACATGACATATCAGTACAGCAGGGGAAATAAAATGGGGAAAGGAAGAGAGCCTTTTATGTTCAGAAAATACGATATGATTAGGGCTTTTGATGCTGGAAGCTACTCATATTTTTTTTTTCGGCATCAAAAGGTGAGATCTTAAGTTTTTCATATTTCTAGTGCTCCATCATATCGTTCAATATCTTCAAAAATTATTACTCCCACATAACTGAATTAATCGACAGAAGTACAATTGAGTTGGAACCTCTGTTGCCCTAGCTACAGGGACAATCGCTGCACCAGGGTTTTTCATCCAGTCTCATCTGTTCCATTTAGTCTACATGATTTCCGAGCCGACTCTTCTAATCTGCCATGCCTCATTCAGACAGGATGGTGACCACAAATATACTACGTCCTCCTTCTGTGATAGATAGGTTGAGTGCAGAGGAAAAGAGGGAAAAGACAGTAAGTTGGAGAGCGATAGCACAGTTCTTGGAAGGGTATGAGAGAGATGTCTTCCACTCTGCAGCGCCCGAGCCTCAGAGAGAACAAAACATGCAATTAGAGCGGCAATACACTGTGAAGTGGTCATTACTAGAGCTAATGAGCGCGCTATCTGTCCTCACATTAAAGTGCTTGCTAACGAGGGCTTGTTCATCATCGGCGAAACACAAGTCATCGCATAATCCTATCTCCTGTCCTCTCATCCCCATAGCAGGGAGAGAGAGGCTCATTTGGGGCAGGCGCTGGACAAAAAAAATGTTCAGAATCCAAACACATGAGGCCCCCAGAGAGAGAGAGAGAGAGACTTCAAGACTTTAAACTTCACCAGAATACCTGTCTCATGGTATCGAGCAGCTTTTTGACCATGTAGAATTCTTCTAACTATATTCTAAAAAGTTTCCATCATCAAAAACATCTTTTTGTGTCTAAAGAAGGAGAAATAATGACATTTTTATTAGTGTTTTGGTTGGAACACATCTTCAAGCATGCTACACTCCTTAAACCTGCAGTTCTTCTAAGTTTCCACAACTCAAATGTCCAAAGTGGCCACAAGAGGGCACTGCAGCCAAGCAATTTCTCTCCAGCATGTGCTACTGCTGCTGCTGCTGCTGCTGCTGTGTGGCATCCCATACTGTAAGATGATAAAGAAAGAGACAACCGATAGTTGCATCAGATAAAAAGGAGGAAGAACGCACTCCATAGGGTTCACAGATTCTTAAACACTTATTATCTATTTGATTCATTCGTGATTGCAAAATGTTTTCATGGGCAAATCCTCCCACAGGGCAAGCAACCTCTCGCTTCTTCTACACATCACTTTGTGTCCTTGTGTTTCTATTTACTGAGAAAAGAAGGAGTTGGGAAAGAAAGGAACAGGGTGGGATGGGGAGGGGGGGGGCAGAGGGTTGAAAGAAAGTTTCATCTGCTACTGTCTCAGAGCAGCGGGAAATTTGTCACAATATGAGGAAATCTTTGGCATTCAGAATGCTTCTATCCACCCCACCATTCTCTTCTCTTCTCCTCCTTCCCCAACCAACCACAAAAAGAAAGAAAACAGGGCTTTAGTGTAAAAAAGTCAAGATGAGCATGTTTTTTTTTTTAAAAGAGTGACTTACACAGGAATGAAAACATATGTATTCAAATAAAAGAATGAAAGAATAAGGAGATGAATTTGGATTTATTCTCATCCTGCATGTGTGTATGTGTGTGTGCACGTTTGTATATATATGTGTGTGTGTGTGTTTGTTTCCCTCCTGTCTCCATGGGGCAATGTTCTGGCAGTCACAATCGGATGAACAAGTTTTTCCTCAACCATTGTTGAGTCTCTAACACTCCGCTCATGACTCATTTCATACCCTGTAATTATGTTTGGGAGAAAACAGACTTTAATTCTCTTTAATTGTGTAAAGCTAAGCAAACTGTTGGATGAATGCAGACATAATGTGTTTAACCTTGGGCACCAATATCCCCACATAAACCACAACTGCGTGAGACCTCAAGATAAAAGACTTGGGAAAAATAGAAAACAAGACATTTGGTGAGGGAAAGTATACTGTTTTCTTTTGATATTGTTCCGAATGGAATGTACCACCATGCGACGCACATGTAGATTCAAGTAGATTCTAACACGATTTTTTTTTTTAAGTCATTTTGATTGGGTATAGGTGCATTATGACAGGAGTAGCGCTATTAATAACATCATCTAGCGGTTTAATTGGTATATAGCGTTGTATAGCACACCCTGTGGAGAGAGCGCAGGCTATCTGTGGTGCATCTCAAGAGTGCTTCTGATTACTTCCTCTCTATTCATCACTTTGTCGTCTGGCCCCAAGGCATCAATAAACAACTGTCATGGATCCAAGTGATGGCAAATCAGTCAGCTTTCACCGCACAAAGCCACTAATGCAATTTTATTGTTCATTACTTTATCATAACATTATAGCCTATCTATTATATCTAACAGTCAGATTAAGAAGAGTCATGTTTGATAATCAGAAACTTGTGAGTTTCAGGTAAAACCGAGTTTCCAAGAAGGAGATTAGCATCGTACAAACCAGGTGCTATCTCCATCTTTTTTTTTTCTCTGGCATAATAGGGTGTGATATAGTTTATCAACTGTACCTTCACTGTGTGTGTGTGTGTGTGTGTGTGTGTGTGTGTGTGTGTGTGTGTAGTTGTATGCATAGATAGATAAACACACACACATACACACAGAGAGAGAGAGAGAGAGAGAGAGAGAGAGAGAGAGAGAGAGAGAGAGATGTGCGATCAGAAGCATCAGAGGGTTTAGCTGCAGTAGCATTGCCCCCAAGGGACTACTGCTGTGCCTGTGCAAACATGTGGACCTCGCTCTGCCACCTGGGAGCGAAAAGGGGAAGACAATCAAGATCAGCTGCCCAGATAATCTCTGTTTAGGACACTACATGCATTTAGGCTGAAACGTGAGACTGCACAGGAGTTGTTTTTGATCTGTATGTGTTTGTTCAGCATCTGTATCA